>CM060929.1:215233621-215507184 GCA_030765085.1 Allium cepa
ACTACTCCAAATTCAACGGTGCTTTTTTTGGAAACCCAAGAGAATTCAATAAGCAAGAACTTTATGTTGATCACCTTTTCAAATTCTGAGAGTAAAAATGTCAAAAATTTTTTTTACCAAAGTCATTCGATGTCCCAAATTTATAACCCGAAAACACCTCCTATTTATTCTTCCGTAATTTTTATAAAACAACTCCAAATCGAGCTCTTCATTCAACCATAATCTCCACAAAAAACTCCGAGTTCGATGATTATTTTTTTAAAACCCAAGAGAATTCAATAAGCAAGAACTTTCATGTTGATCACTTTTCCAAATTGTCAGAGTAGCGATGTCAAGATCCCATTATTATACAAAGTCATTTGATGTCCTAAATTTCTAACCCCAAAAATACCTCCTCTTTATTCGACCATAACTTTTACAAAACAACTCCAAATTGACTGATTTATTTCTAAACCGAAGAAAATTTAATAAGGAAGAACTTTCATGTTGGTCACCTTTTCAAAATTATAGAGGAATCTTGTCACAATTTAGTGAGAAGACAAACCATTTTCTAGTCCTGTTTCTAAAGCAAAAACTTAAACCCAAAGCCCATCCTTTCCATCGTGCTTGGCTCATCTAGAGTTATCTCAGGAATGGCAAAGAGTAGTGGATTTTCCCAAAGTTTAGGTTGTTCGGAATGTGAGATGTCTCACTTTAAAAGTTGGTTTTAAAATCGAAAAAATGTGATAATAATTTAGTGCTAACCTATAGTGTGGTATGCATGTGTTGTGATGTACTTATGTTATTGTTTGTTTTTTATTCTTGCTTGTAAGCGGATGGCATAAATAACCATTTTATTGTAGGAGACAAAAGTGAAGTGAATGGAAGTCGAAGTGTCTTCCTAGCGAATAGGTCGTCGCGGAAGCACTTTGAAAAATAAGACTTTTGTAGAGTGATCCTAACGGATTCGTCGTCTTATTGATTTTTATTTACATATATTATTGGCTATGTAAATGCTTGTGTTTGTGGAAACTGATGTTGCTTAGTTATAGTTAACCTACTTGTTGTTGGTTTTACTATGACATTGAAATCCCGCGCTTACTTTTAAGTGATTTACAGTTGTTTTCTAAAGTGAACTCGACTTTTGTTTTGAAATATTTTTGCAAAGATATAAAGTGGTTTAAATATAAAAAAGAAAATGTGGTTTAAAAACTATTTGATTTTCAAAACCAAGTTTTAAAAATTATGGTCCATATAGCAATAGTCACTATGGATGCACTTTAGAAATCTGAGACTTTAGTGAAGTAAAAGAAGGCTATATAATTGAGATACTGTATAAAATCTTTTCAAATATGTTTTATAAAGTCATATAAGTATTTTTAAATGAGTTTGAAGTTGTTAAATATATTTTTAAGAATTTATTTATTTACTTAAACAAGTGTTTAAATTTTACGTCGTTGTTTTCAAAAGTCAAGTTTTGTTAAAAGGATGTTTTAAGTGGCTATCTTTAAAAGGATTTTTTAAATACAAGTTTCAAACTTGTTTTCAAAGAGTTTTAAAAAAAAAACAAAAAGTAATTTTGAAAGAGGAAGGAAACATAAAATACAACACTATTGTTGTAATAAATGTTTTCGAGAAGAGAAAAGAGATTATGGACCGTAACATTTTTGTTATAGTAAATGGTTTTGGAAAATTTGAAAGGAAGTTAATGTATAACACTTTTTCATTATTTAAATAAGTTGTTTACTTTTAAAAAGGAAGATGATTTAAAGTGGTTTGGAATTCATCGATATAAAAGGAACTTACTTTTATAAAAGAAGGATGTTGCCTTTTAAAAAATCAAACTTTGGTTTGAATAAGTGATTTTGGAAAAATGTGTTTTGGTACTCTTGGATTCAATTTTAATTTCATGACTCAAGGTATGATAGCTTGTTTCTATTTTGAAGCTAGAAATGAATGTAGAGTCAAGGTTTGAGAAGTAATAAAACCCAAACTTGCATGGTTTAATTTCTATTCGATGAAAAGCACTAGTTTGAAATTGAGGACTATAAATAGTTTCTTGTAGTTGGTTTTTAGATTTGTTTTTGAAAGGCTTTTTTTATGCAAGAGATTTCTTTATCAGTACCATTAAGTAACCCAAAACAAATACGATAAAGTAGCGCTAAAATGTTGATTTGTTTATGGAAAGTAAGTCATCTTATATTTAGCACTAAAAGTCAATGAGTGGACTTTCCTTTATTAGTGACATCTATAATTGAAGTATTTGAATAAGGTAAGACCGGAAGCGACAAGTACTCTGACTTGCCTGACTTCGTTTCAGGGCAAGGAATAAAGAAGTTGAAATGTCGAAAATATGATAAATATAGGAGGGTTAATTTTGATAAATGGTCATGGTTATTAAGTATGTGAAACGTACTTTATCATATAGTTGACATGAAATTCCGAGGTATGGAAACTCGTCTCTATCTTGAGAATTAAAATTTTATGTCGAGGAATGGATAGTTATTACAACTTGTCTGATTTCATTGTTAATCGAGGGATATTACTGTTTGAAATTATTAAGTGGTGATGAGTATAAAATGTCTTATTTTTCATATAAAACTATACTTACATGAAGATAGTGGTCTATCTACAATCAATAATTTCATGTATTTTGACTTAGGAAGTATATGAAAGCTTCGCGATTTCATATGGTTTGAGATTCCCTTGGAAGAACTCATTTCGGTGAAACATCTCTCGCTTTAAGGGGTATATTAGCAATCCCCTTGGAAATCTTATATAATCCGCTTACTTTTGAAAGAGGCAGGATTAATTCAATTGGAAATTTATCGATTTCTAGTCCAAAGAGACCGAGATTAGATAAGCATGAGTTATCCAAAACCCAGTTCAAACCGCCATAAGAGTTCGAATTGAAGACATCTTGAAAGATAATGGAAATCTAAAAGGAGTTCTTTGAAGTACAAGGGCTGCCTACTAATCCTGAGGGTGATTCCAAAAAGGATGTAGTAAAAGTAAAGCCTTCGGTTTGTTCATATCCTAAACAACTTGTAGGATGAATGCTGGCATTGCATTGTCGCTTTGTGGGCAGTGTGAGCATTCCAAGTGGGATTTTCTAAAAAAAGATAAAAAGTAGCCTCACACCCACTAATGACTAAAACAAGGGATATATTTCAGGTCCATGTGGATTGCACCCATTAGGGTATGGTCATCACTCGATCTAGATCAATATTTATGAATTTATGTATGCTCGAGGCCCATTATGGTGATCAACTACAAGCAATGTGATGACATATTCGGTACTATCCTATAAGGGTTAGGCCAATTTTGATTTGCACGGGGTCTATGTGAGGCCTTCGGTACATTTTCCAAGAGTTGTACTATGGTAAGCGGTACCCCAATTGTCTTATCATTATATGAAAGCCATTTTCCAGTACGTGCTTTTACGGACTTAGTTGTATAGTAAATATGCTGGAATGTAACTAATATAACCATTTCGTTTATGATTCAATATTTATTTTAAACCCTAGACATTATTATAATATTATAAGATAATTTAAAAAATGGTTTGGTTTCTTAAGGCAAAAACTCGTCTCTGTTTATATGCGGTGCGACCTTGTGAGATACCTTTATTCTGAAAGGGTTTTATAAATATAACTATCGATATGATTTGAGTTTCTCACCTTGATTTACCAGACTAATCTGGATGTTATTTTCTAATAATGATCAGTTTAGACCCCGAGTATTTTTCCATAGTTAGCTTTGGATGCTTTAGAGCATTAGAAGATGAGCTGGATGCCTCCAAAATGTTTTCCCATACTTTTATTTCCGATGTATCTCTAGTTTTGTATAGATTAGCATTTGTAACGATAGGTTGTTAGGATGAAGATAGGTTAGACTCTAGTTTTTGTATGAATATTAAAGTTCTATTGTAAAGATAATTTGGATATTATATATTACTCTTCACAATATGAGATTTTGTTCTATCTTTTCATTTTTTACCCCAACAATCTATCTTTTCAGCACTCGGACACTAGACACATGAATATTGTAGATGTATTAGTGTTGACTTTTGAGAGTTGAAAAGGCAGGTCATCATAGTACCTGGATTTGGAAAAAATGCCTTGGCCACTTAAATATTAAACAGTTGTCATGAGTTGCCAAATATGAACTTATGAGATGAAGTCTGAAATTCAATTTTAAAATAAACAGTCTTTGTGATGCTTACATCTTTTCTCTGGAATTGTGCAGACAACCATGCTTTAACTTATTATAATATTGGCAATCATTACCAATAAATAGCAAATTATCAACATAGTATAAGTAATGTCACATAACTTTTTAAGACCTTTTTAACTATGATTTACAGAGTCTCTTCTAAATCATCATTTAGAAAAACATTTTGACATCCATAACTTTTTAGTTATGATGTGTTGAGTCTGTTCTAAATCGTTATTTAGAAAAATTATTTTCGCATCCATTTTCCATAATTCATAACTTAGTGTGAAGTAATTGCAAGTACTATCTAAATAGACTTAAGCATGGTGGTTGATAAAAAGATTTCATCACTATCAACCTTTTGAATTAGATAGAGTTCTTTCTTGATCAGCCTTGCTTTATACTCTACTTTTACATATGTTACAATTTTCTTCAAGAAGATCCACTTGCAGTCGATGGGTATCATCCCTTATATACATCTTCTAAAGTCTAATTTTGTTAATATACACTGAATCCATTTTTGTTTTCATAGCATTAAGCCATAAAGTAGAGGTTTCACTATAAATATCTTGTTAATAGTAACTTAGAGGATTGTCATCTTGAATGATATGATCCTTTTTCTCTACATCAGTAAGAAACTCAAATTTTCACTCTAATGCACGAGGCTTATATTACACTTTCTAATATGTTGTGTCACTTGGGGAATAGTTGAATCGATATCATCTGTGTTATCGGTTTTCAAGTTACACTTTTAGATCTTATTCAAGTCTATCATATTTCCACTAACATTCAAGAGAGAAATTTCTTTTCTTCGAAGGTGGCATGTCTAGATTTAGTTTATTAGTATGATAAAATAGGTATCCAATGGAATTTTAAGCAGACCTAAAAATTTACATAAAACATACCTAATCTTGAGTTCACTAGGGCTTACGTTCTTAGCATAGGATAGATAACCCCATATCTTAACATATTGAAGGTATGTTTTTTTCCTAGTTCATATCTCGTGTGGAGTTAAAGGCATAGATTTAGATGGTAGTATATTCAACATATATGTTGCACATAATGATGCTTATCCCTAAAAGGAAAGAGTTAACTCAAATCCACTCATCACATATTGATTATGTCTAACAAAGTTCAATTTCTCATTTTCGAAACACCGTTATGCTACCAATTATAAAAAGGAGTTACTTAAAAAAATTATCATTCTCTTTGAGGTAATCTATGATGACATTCCTTCACTTATGGTTTCCAATATCCATATAAACCCATAATAATACTGAAGTGGTACCCGATCAATGAAGGGAAACCGCCAAGGTATGATATAATCAAACGATGACCTGTAATATATATCATAATGCATGGACAGAATAATATCAAACATAGATATAAAATAGGTGGGGAAATGGTATGCTCAAATAAACAAAACAAACATAATTAGAGTGCAGTTTGGGGTGGTGATTAAATCCGATCAAGTGGGACTTGGTTTAAAGGGGTCGAGTACAAACTACACATTTTAAAACTAGACCAGACCCAACCCGAGTTTTGGATCGGGCCGGCTCGAATCTGGTTGAGTAGTAACACTAAAATGCATATATTTCAAAAAAATTTGGTCAGGTCTTCCAGGTTGGATCAGGTTATATCAGATCTTTATGGTAATTTTCATTACCCAAACTTGACCCAGGACCCATGGGGTTTGATTCGGTTTGGGTTCGAATCTTTTAGGTTATTTGGTTTGTTTTGGGATTCTTGACTCCGATTGCCACCCTGTGTGAGGTTCATAAATCCATATAGACACGATATATGAATTTTCGCATCTCCAGTACATAATACACTACCTAATAAAATTGTCTCTATACATATAATAAAGTGCTAATGGCTCTATAGCACTGCATTGTGGAATAACCAGTGCTAGCTTCATAAAATAGCATATATATAAATATCTAAGCCTCCTACTCGTCTCCTGCACAGCTCCATGCACTATCCATATACCTATCTCTCAATCTGTTTATATAAGAGTACCCGATAATATATAAAGCAATGCAAATGATATCGAATTAGACAACAGTCTGGTAAGAACGATATATAATTCTCAAAAATAGATATAAAGCCGATATATTGTAATAAGAGCGATATGGTATGGAAAGTCATACCTCATATGCTCCTACATCCAATAAGTTAGCACATAATTATAGTATATTGGTTTACTACTCCATGTAAGTACAATTAGGGCGTCGGGTAGCAGACTCGATAATGCATACATTATTTGAAAACCATAACAACCATCAAACAATCTAGCATCTCTCGTTCTCTCAGTGCACTTGTACATATGAAAACTCAGACAACCATCATTGTAAGGTCGGCGACTACTCGATATCATGGCTATATTAATGCTCGAATCCATGCTCACCCAGATGGCTAGGAAGTCATCAACATAAGGTATAGAGATATAGATCACATCGGACGATCCACAATAAGCATCCCCACCTACTCTTTCTATACCAGCATACATCAAAGCCTTTGGTAATCAAAAAACCCACAACACATGTACTGATAGCAGAACCTCCTTGTTCCACTATATAAGTCATCAATATATAAACTTTTCTACTCAGACGATCACTAAATGCTCCAGCTAGTTTCCCTAGAAGTCTACACTAGCATACTACTGTAGAATTGATCGATATTGATCCATAATTGATTGATATAGATCTATATACTCTGTCAAAATTGACTTGTCTCTTCACTTCATAGCTTAAAACCCCTAAATTGGCTATGTTGATGAATTGATAACGGTCCATTATGGATCGGTTTTGATCCATACGTTTAGTTAATTTTTCATTTCTTTTCTTTACGATTGATCCATAACTTTGCCAAATTTGGCTAAATATTTTTCCCTACTCCATTTCTACCATCGATCCGTCTTCATTCAGGCCTCTTCAATATATGTGCATCCCTTATTTGTAGTGATCAACTCCAAACTCTCAAGAGTCAATCCATTGAAGCACATTATACGACTATGGATCCTCTGTCCTATTGTAATCAAATGAAAAATTCATCGAATAGTCTTTACCCACTCTCGAGAACCCTCTCTCGTAGAATAATCACCTTCATTTCACTCCATGTGAGTGTTTCATCCATTCAAATGTAACATGCAGCCATAACAATATCAAACATATCCTCGTATCAAGTCATTTAGTTATACAATCATTATAACGTACAGTTAATATGCATATATGAGTCCTTCATATCATCGAAATAAATGAATTAAACCATCTAAAATCGTTTAACATGTTTCAATCCACATGTTCAAATCAGGTCAGATCTGGAAATAGAATTTTTATCTTGAAAAAGGATCTAAAAAAACTTTTAAATATATACTTCAACATATAATATGTAAGAGATGATAAACTACTCACTTACGGATAGTAAAACGATGAAATAGGATTTAAATCAACCCTGATTCGAATTAGACAGAAAAAACCATTAAAATTTCCTCCCAAAGCAATGATTAAATGGCTTTTAGTAGTTTCCCAAAGCTTGCTTTCCTTAATCTCTTAGTTTTAACCAAAAATACTAAGCTTTTATGAAGACTCGATGATTAAAGGAGATCTAGATCTGTTTTAGGAAGATAAAATAATGATATGGTAGCTACTCTAACCCTAGGATTAGAAAAATCCATGAAATCGCTAAACAGGCTTGATAGTGAGCTTTGGGCCTAATGACAAAAATCTATATAAATCTTCCTAAACATAAAACTACAATATCTATTAAACGACTTGACCAAATTACTATTATGATCCCTATATGGAATGGGAAATTAATAAAACTATCACTTGGAATAAGAATTAGATCCAAATTAGGGTCCTAACAAAAGTTACGGCCATCACAAATTTTTTGGGTCATGTTTACATTTTATTATAAATTCCAAAATTTTCAATTTACTACATTATGCAAATTTTCAACTCATTTTAAGATTGTTTAGTTATGTAAATAATCTGCCTACCAATATATAAAAGTGTGGGTCATTACATCCACTACCATGCCCCCTTCCCTCGGCCATTTTAGAAATTTCGACCCTGAAATTCCAACGTCAAGCAAACATAACAAAAGCAAACAACAAGATAAACATGCACAACGTAAAAGCCGAGAATCAAAACAATACTAGCACCCTATAATGCATAATATGCTAGCATTCAAATAATGTATCAAATGCGCTATCAAATGCAAATATAATCTTACCAAGCGAAGAGCTCTGGATAAGTGGTCATCATGCTCTCCTTGGTATGAATTTACTAGATTTATGACCTTCCTCCATAGACGCTTCATGCCCTAGTTGATTATTTGAATAGGCCTACGAGGTCCTATGGCTTTATGTTCAACTACTATGTTTTAAGTTGATACAATTCGATTATCACACTTGAATCATGCAAAAATGTCTAAAGATGTGAAACATGGAAGACGTTGTGCACACCCGCCATTTTCTAAGGTATGTTGACTTTGTAAGTAAATTTCTCAATCCTCTCAAGCATCGAAAAAGGTCCAACAAATCTTGGTTCCAACTTCCCATTAATACTAATTCAAACTGCATTTTTTAACAGATAAATTTTGACAAACAACATATTGCCAACATAAACTATATATCATAATGTCACTTATTACTTTAACTCTTTTGTCTATCCTATGCAGTTTTCATTCATTTTCGAATGATCTTTATCCTTTCCAAAGTCTCCCTAATCATATCTAGACCAAATATTAGTTTTTCCCCCATTTTCCACCAAGATGAAGGGGTATTCTATGGTTGATCGTATAAAGCTTCGAAAGTTGCCATACCAATGCTCAACTAATAGCTATTGTTGCATGCAAACTTTGCTAAGTAGAAATAATCCTCCCAGGAGCCTCCAAAATCAAATATGCAAGCTTGCAAAGGATCCTCTAATATATTATTCATTCTCTCGGTCTGACCTTGGTCTGTGGGTGATAGGTCATACTCAAATTCAGCTCTATTCCTAATGCCTACTATAGGCTTTTCCAAAATCCCTTATGAATAATGGGTTTCTGTCACTCACAATGCTCTTTGATACTCCATGGAATCGTACCATCCAAAGCAGAAATAACTCGACCAATTTTGTTGTGGTTCTATTGAACAATAATGGCATGAATTAGGCACACCTCATTAATCTAGATACTATAACCCAAACGTTATTATGCCTCCCTCTAATCCTTGACAATTCATCAATGAAGTCAATAGATATATGCTCTCATATCCATTGTGGAACTTTAAGCAGCTGCAGCAAACCACGCTATTTCTTTTGTTTAGCTTTTCCTAACTGACAATTCTTGCATTTGGAGATAAATGTCCCAAAATCCTTCTTCTTTCCTTCACAATAAAATATTTGCTTCATATTTTTATACATTTATTCCCTCTAGGATGGAAAATCAACTTTGAATGTTGGCATTCTCGTAGCACATCACCTCCAAGTCCATCTGCATCGAGTACATATAATTTTCCATCTTTACGGAGCTAACCATCTCGGTCAAGTTCGTCATGCTTCAAATCTTCATGCTTTACTATCATCTATAGTTTAGTAATAATATCTATGAGTCTAGCATCATGCTTTTGACTAGTACAAATCTTCTCTATAAAAGTAGGTCTAATCATCAATATCGTCAACATCCCTGGTTCTTTTTTTCTCAAAGGTTGGAATGCCCCCTTTCTTTTTATAAAATAAAAAAATAAAAACATAACAAGTAAAATAGAAAAGAAAAGAGGACAAAATGTTATAAGCATGTTAGAGAACATGGAAATAAACACGATAAAAAACCATAGCACGAGACTGCAGCACAAAAAAGTTAATATAGCATGCAGGCACAATTTCACAGCAGAAGATGCCAAAAAACCAAAAAAACAACCTTCAAGTGCCAATGAGAGATAGTCAGACTCGGGAGGAATACTCTATCTAACATTGAAATCTTCCATCAACTGCTGCATGAAGTTTTCGGAACAGCACTTCAATTGTCTTCTTATGATGTGGTAACATTTATGAATAAAAATCTCCTTAGAGGTGGTAGAGTTCTTGAAAATTATATGATTCCTTTCCTTCCAAACATAAAAACCATCTTTATAAAAGTGGTAAGCAGTGTGAATGATTGCAAATTCCTCCATCTAGTGTTTTTGAAAATAAAAAACCATTCAGTCCGTGAATCATTTCTTAGCCTGTGAAAATTTCCAATGGCCAATATATAGTTCCAAACAAAATGTGGAAAGATGCATTCAAATAAAAGATGCTTTATGGATTCACTATCATTATTGCATAAGGTGTAAGATGAGGTAGTGAGAAACATCTCCGGTTCTAGCTCACACTAAGCTCAAAAATCATAGACAACTTTATACTCTAATTGCGTCTACTCTAGGAACATAACTCCAAAGCTAGCATGTCTCTTACTCAATCCATCTACGACTAGATTTAACTAGCAGACATGTAGTAAATGTTGAAATCATATAAGGCCAAGAACTTTAACCATCTCTTATGTTGTAGGTTAAGGTCCTTTTAAGAGAAAAGTTACTTTAATTATTTATGATTGTGAATAGCTCGAACCTTTCTCCAAGCAAGTAATACCTCCATGCCTTTAATGCAAATACTATGATGCATAACTCTGAATCATGTGTCGGGTATCTTACTTATGCGGTTTTAGTTGCCTATTCACATCAGTGACAACTTTACCTCTTTACATTAGTACCGCCACAAGTCCAGTACCATAGCATATGTGTATATTGTCAACTCCTCATTCCCATCTAGAATGAATAACACCGGTGCACTCGTCGACCTTTCTATTAAACTAACAAGCATGGGCTCACACCTCACATTCCAAGAATAAGTCTAATTCTTCTTTTTCGAACGAGTCAATGACGCGTGTAATGATCCTGATTTTTAGTAGTATTATTTAGGATATTTAATTAGCAAAATTAAATTAAATAATATGATGATTAGGGGACTGAGACTTGTGATTAATAAAGGTTATCCGTGTCATGTTAACAAATGAATTAAAGATGAGTTAAAATGAAATAGACAAGGGGTAAAATAGGAATGAGGCATAATCATATACCCTAAACCCTCATGTATCTTATAATACACGTTCATTTCATAATCCAAAATTTAAAATAGAGGTCAGCCACATTATAAGAACAAGAGGAAGAAAATCTAAAGAAGAAGCTAAATCAAATCAAACCCATTCAAATCTCAAACTCCTTAATCTCGAAGTTAAAGCGAATAATGACCACATCTCATGTTTTCTAATTGTTTCTAGTTTTAAGGTTAATCCGAGTTATTTTGCAAGGTTATGCCATGTTTTTGAATGATTGAATGTTTATATATATTTATTGATGATTTATAATTGTTCATGTAGGTTTTATGATATATTTTGATGTGCATACCCTATTAAATATCATCCTAATGCCTTACGATTTTGGATTTAGATCAAAAATGATATTTTAGGATGGGTTTCAATTTTCAATATTTTCCGAACTAATGTGGATTTAATATTAATTTTCTAGTGAGGAAATCGATTATTTGGGTTTAAAATTATTTACGGCTAAATAATATTTATTATGGGTCCGAAATTAATATATGTTAGAAAACATATTAAAATGATTTACAAAAATTTTCATAGAAGTTTTCTAAGTATTTTAATAAATATATAAAATTATTTAAGGTATGGGACTTAAATGTTTTATATATTTATAAAAAGAGAAGGGGTATTTTGTAAATTATTTAAATTGTTTAATTTTGAAATTTCGGCATTGCTTTTGGAAAAGAAAATTTGCAACAATCATATTTTAACAAAAAAAGCAGGTTAGTTGAAAAGATTACTTTAAAAGGATAAAAATCAGTTTAAACATGCTTTGTATATGTTTCACAACTTTCGGCACCCTGCTTCCGCTAGGATTCTTCCACCTCCTTCACCATCGAAACTAATGTGCATGATATCAAAGCATGGTATGTAGCGAATTGGATATAAGCCGAAGGAACTGGGTTGAAACATGGAGCTTCGATGGGGATGAAGATTTGCTTTGTTTTGAAATGAAAATGTGCCTGCTTTGCTTTCGAAAGGGATGCTTTCGACTTAGTCGGCTTCCAACTTGGTCATTTTGATTTAAGGAATGGTTTCAAAGAGGTTGCACCTTTTTTTTTAAGTAAATGCTTTCGACGGGGTCGAAACCCCTAGCTGCCACTTTTTAACTTTCGAAATCAATGGTTTTGAAAGGGTGACTTTGGCTTTAAATCCAAGCCACTTCTCCAATTCGAAGGGTTGGTTTCGACACCATCGCTTCTTTACTTAGGAATTGTTTTCGAGAGAGTGCTTTCGACTTGAATGTTGTTTGATCCTTTTACTATGTTGAAGGTAGAACCTAAAGGTTTCGAAGGAGTTAATATTAAATGGTTTCGTAAGGTTTCCACGTGTTTAATTGAACCCAAATGCTTAAGAAAGGTTTGCTATTTGTAATGGTTTTGCATGTTTTTGAAAGGTTTGTTGTTTACAAAGGTTTTGAGTGCTTTCGAAAGGTTCAAATGAAGGTTTCGAAGGGGTGGTTCCCAAATGGTTTCGAAAAGTTTTAAAGGAAAGGTTTTCCAATGTTTTCGAAAGGCAATGTTAAGTGTTTTAAAGATAGGATGTCTAATGTTTTAAAGCTTTCGAAGGTAAGGTTTTTCAACGGTTTCGAAAGGATGACTATGAATGGTTTTGAAAGGGTTTGTTTTGCTCTTCGGCCTAAGGTTTTACTTGGTTTCGAAAGGGGTACTTTCAATGGTTTTGAAAGGGGTACTTTCAATGGATTCGAAATGGGTACTTTCAAATGTTCAAATGTTTTCATCAACAAAATTTTGTGTAAAGTATATATAACATGGTAAGGTGATTTGAGTAAAGCATAGAGTGTATTTTCCTTGTTAAAAATATGATTTAAAGGTTTAATCAATTTGAGAAGAAAATATTTTCAAGGAAAATTTTAAGGGAAGATTACCTTAAGTAAAATGGCTTAGATATTTGAATAATAGATGGGACTGATATAGGGTCACACCTATACTTTAGCTAGTAGCACCTAGCTAATATAAGTCCAAAATTCAAGTATTTAGGGCTTTGTCACAGGTAAGACTAAAATTATGTTATATAGAGAAAGGAATCTATTGAGGAGAGATAGGTTATTGGTGATCCCACAAAACCATTAGGATCAGTGGACTCTGGAAGAAGATAAGTTAGGGACAGACCATCCAAAAGAGGGATATCTATTAGATGTTAGGTTATTTGTTTATATATTGTCTGGTAGGCCCGAGTCAATCAAAGTTTAGTAGTTATCCAAACAAAACTATAGTGTTAGGACAGATAGTTCATTTGTCACCCGATATGTTTGTTTACATGATAATGCTTTACAGTTTTAACCAGTTTTGGTTGCATGATTATGGTATGTTATAAAATGATATTAGTGAGGGGAAACCTATTCCGCTAAGCAGTGTTGTCTCACTTAATATCAAATAACCGAGATGTATATTATTATTCACACCAGGCTTTATGTTTGATTCGAATTTTATGTTTTCCCCTTAAATTCTTGGGTGCTCAAATTGATTTGAGTAGGCTAAGGGTTGAGGATTTTTAGGTTTTAATAGGTTGGCAAATAAAGCTTTCGGAGACGATCAGGTGGCTGATGGATAGCTATTTCGGAGTTGATGTTTTATTTTGTTTGATTTCGATGTGTTGTATTATGTTATTTATGTCAATAAAGTACTCTGGTCAACCAAGGGGGCATCATCATATGTCGCTCTTGGTGTATTTATGTAATAATTATATTTTATCTGAACTTGGAAACCGTTTGGGATTATGTATCTTGGATATGAATTGTGTTTTGAAATGTAATGAGAAAAATGTTTTAATCTGCGATGATTTTATTTCATATTCAAGTGCTTTTGATATTATGGATACCATTAACATTACCGTATTTGGTCACCGGAAGTTAATACTAAGGATGACTACAACATCTATACAGCTTAGCTTCGGGCCTTCAAATAAGAGATGTTACAACTTGGCATCAGAACATAGGTTTATGAACAACTTTAAACTAAAATGATTTATGAAAACAATAGTCCTAAGGAATTAAAGAGAAGATCAAGGTATGGGATAACGCTATAGTAATGTACTTTTATTTGCTATATATAAGTATATACTATATCTCTATTCTTCTATCTCTCTTTGGATTGCATCAAGATAGCTTCAAGGAGCAGATTTATTCTAGTAGAATAGTGTGATGGTTAGAGTGAATGAAGAGACGATGACATGGGCTGAGTTTAAGAGGAGGTTCCAGGAGAGGTTCATGTTTGTGATGGCACAGTATGCCTTGCTCAGAAAGTTTGATGAGTTAGAGTAGGGGGAGATGACTGTGTTGGAGCATGCTAGAAGGTTTGAGGAGTTGGCTATGTATGGATATGCCATTGTGGATACTATGATGAAGAGAAATAAGAAGTTCATAAGGGGGTTGAAGCCCGAGTTGGAAAGAGCTGCATTAACGCATATTAGGGATCCTTGTGATGTTTTAGTAGAGATGACGTTGAGACATGAGGAGATGCTTGCTTCTTTGGAGAAGAATAAGGCAAATGAGGTCCAAGTGGGATAGAGTCAGAAAAGGAAGTTCTTTCATAAGAAGGATGCTCAAAAAGGTGGAGCCAGGAAGAAAGTAAAGCCGAAGGCTATTTGCTTCAAATGCGATAAGAAGGGGCATTTTGCTAATGAATGTCATAGTGGAGAGGCAAAGGAAGTGATCAGGAAGAAGAACATTAGATGCTTCAACTGCGATCAGATTGGTCATTACAAGAACCAGTGCAAAGAGCATACTAAGGATGGAAGGGGCAAAGTGTTTGGAGTGAAGCCAGCTACTTCGAGGCCAACGACAAAGGAAAACAGAAAGGCGGTGTTGGGAGGTACGTTTCAGATCCATGGTATGTCTGATAGCGTTTTGTTTGATACTGGTGCATCGCATTCTTTTATATCTCATTATTCGACAGATAAGCTTAACCTAGAACCCTTACACTTAGTTACTTCCTTAAGGGTTGCAAATCTGATAGGAGGATATGCGGCACTTAGGATGAAGTGTGACCGCTTAGGCTTTGATTTGTTAGGTCATATCTTTGTTTGCAGTTTGTATGTGTTTGACTTTGAAGGGTTCAAAATTGTCTTAGGTATGGATTGGTTAAGTAAATATGATGCTAGGATATTTTTCCATGATAGGAAAATAACACTTAGACACCCTAACTGTAGTGATCAGATGGTATATACTGTAGAAAGCCCAAGTTGTGAGGTGAATGATTTGTTGGGTGTTGTGGAGTTAGAGGATGAGTTGAATCGAGTTTTAATGGTTAGAGAATTCACGGGTGTATTCGAGCCGGTAGTAGGATTGCCATCGAAACTAGCCATTGAGTTTCAAATAGGTTTAGTGCCTGGAGTAGAACCTGTGAGTAGACTGCCAATCAGGATGACACCTATTGAGATGAGGGAGTTGAAGGTGCAGTTGGTGGATCTAGATGACAAGAATTTATCAGACCTAGTAGTTCACCTTGGGGAGCAGCCGTAGTATTTGTTAAGAAGGCGAAGAGATCGTTAAGTTATGTATCGATTATCGTAAGTTGAATGAGAGGATGATAAAGAATCGATATCCATTGCCTAGAATTGACAATTTGTTCAATAAGTTGAGTGGAGCCAAGGTATTTTCCTAGTTGGATTTAGCAACGGGTTTTCATCATCTTAGACTAGCAAAGGTTAATATTCCTTTAAAGGAGTTTGAAACCAGATATGGATCGTACGAATGGTTAGTTATACCGTTTGCACTAACTAATGCGTCGGCATTCTTTGTGAACTTGATGAACCAAGTATTCCAAGAGCACTTGGATATGTTCGTTTTGGTTTTCATAGATGATGTTCTGATATACTCTAGAGATGGAAGGGAGCATGAAGTTCATCTTAGAGTAGTGCTAGAGACACTGAGGCAACATCACTGAGGGCAAAGTTTTTAAAGTGTCATTTCTGGAAGAAGGAAGTAATGTTTCTTGGTCATGTAGTCTCATAGAAAGGGTTGTCTGTAGATCCGACTAAGATTGAAACGATGAATAAATGGATGAGACACGAGACAGTGAATAAGATAAAAAGTTTTCATGGATTAACTGGGTGTTAAAGAAGGTTCATTAAGAATTTTTCACGGATAGCTAACGCGAAAGGATGTGAAGTTTGTTTGGAGTGAGGAACCAATCATTCAGCTCACAACTATTAATGCACCTGTGTTTGTTGTTCTAGAAGGGAATCAGGATTTGATAGTTTATATAGATCCGTGTGGAACTGGATTAGGAGCCGTGTTAATGCAGAGAGGTAAAGTGATTGCCTATGTTTCTCGATGGCTTAGATCGCATGAGGCTAGGTATCCAACTCACGATTTGGAATTAGCTGCGGTGATCTTTGAGTTGAAGGTGTGGAGACATTACCTTCTGGGAGAAAGGTTTGAGCTTTATACGGATCATAAGTCGTTGAGGTACTTGTTCTCTTAGAAGGATCTCTACTGAGACAGCACAGATGGTTAGAGTTTATTACTGTTTATGATTTTGGAATTGAGTACACGCCAGGAAAAGGTAATAGGTTGCAGATGCACTTAGTAGAAAGCATCATAATGTAGTGTTTGCGGTGATAGCAGAGTGGAAAGATTTGGAAGCATTGTCGACATGAAGAATGTGGTGGAGATCTGAGACTGGATCTAGTGGAGAATCTGTTATGTTATCTTGTTGAGAAGTTCAACTGGTAATGATAATAAATATTGCTTCTAAACAGATGGAGGATGCAGTATTGGTCCAACGGATCAGGAAGTTAGGGGATGGAACGGAGTGCGATGACTTGAAGGATTTTAGTCTTGACTAGAATAGGCGATTGAGAAAGAAAGGTAGGTTATGTGTTCCAAATGTAGAAGACATTAGGAAGGAAGTTTTGAAGGAATGCCATCGTTCGATGTTCACTATTCATTTGGGAGGAACAAAGATGCATCAGGACATGAAGAGGAGTTTCTTCTAGGAAGTTATGAAGATAGATGTAGGCTTTTGGGTAAAGTAGTGTCTGAACTGCAAACAGGTAAAGGCAGAACATCAGAAGCCAAGTGGGTTGCTTCAGCCATGACATATTCCATTATGCAAGCGGGATTCTATTCCTATGGATTATATAGATGAGTTACCAAGATCTAATAGAAAAAATGAAAGTATATGGGTCATAGTGGACAGATTAACCAAGATTGCCCATTTCATTCCAGTTAACTCAACTAGGATGACACTTGTTGTAGCTAAGGTATTTATGAAAATGTAGTCAGACTGCACGGAATTTTTAGCAGCATAGTAAGTGATAGAGATTCCTTGTTCACTAGTGAGTTCTAAAAGAGTCTACTGGAGATTTTAGGAACCAAGCTCAAGATGAGTACCGCTTACCATCCAAAAACTGGTGGGAAAACAGAAAAGGTTAACAAAGTCTTGGAGATTCTGTTAAGAGCTTGTGTTAGATTTTAGAGGATCGTGGGAAGACCATCTACACTTAGTCGAATTTTCATATGACAACAATTATCAGACAAGTATAGGGATGACACCGATTGAAGTTCTGTATGGAAGGCCATGCAAATCTCCCATTTGTTGGTTAGAGGCCGGGTATAGGTTGGTTCTTGGTCTAGATTTGGTTAGAGAAGCTGCAGAGAAGATTGGGTTGATTCAAGCTAGAATGAAGGATGCTCATTCTAGGCAAAAGAGTTATGCAGATAGAAGACGGAAAGACTTAGAGTTCTCAGATGGGGATCATGCTTTTATTAAGGTATCAACAATGAAGGGTGTGATTAGAATTGGAAAATTAGAAAAGTTGGCACCAAGATTCGTAGGACCATTTCGTATTGTAGAGAGGGTCGGGAAACTCGCATATAGATTAGAGTTACCAAATAGTTTGGCAGGAGCCATGATTTTTTTTCCATGTTTCTCATTTAAGGAAGTGTGTTAGAGATCCGGAGTTCACTACAGCACCAACTGTGTTAGATTACTTGGTAGTAGAACCAGACTTGACTATAGTTAGAAAGCCAGTTCGGATACTTGTGAGAGATGAGAAGAGGCTTAGAAACAAGACAGTCAGATTAGTGAAAGTCAGTGGAGCGACGATGAGAGAGACTGTACTTGGGAGACCGAGAGTAGGATTAGAGACGCTTATCCTGACTTGTGCGATGGTATGCTTTACCTTTTTGATTTTTTTGTTATATACCTTACCGTAATTTCGAGGACCAAATTCTTTAAGGAGGGGAGTCTGTAATGACCTTATTTTTTGGTAACATTATTTAAGATATTTAATTAGCTAAATTAAATAAAATAATGTTATGATTAAGGGATTGAGATTTGTGATTAATAAGGTGTAGTCGTGCCGTGTTAACAAATGAACTAAAGATGAGTTATGAAATAGGGAAGGGGTAAAGTAGGAATGAGGCAAAACCATATACCCCAAACCCTCATGTATCTCCTACTACACATTCATTTCATAATCCAAAATTTAAAATAGTGGTCAGCCACCAATAGAAGAATAAGAGGAAGAAAAGCTAAGGAAGAAGCTAAATCAAATCAAATCCATTCAAATCTCAAACTCCTTAATCTCAAAGCTAAAGCGAATAATGACTACATCTCATGTTTTCTAATTGTTTTTGGTTTTAAGGTTAACTCGAGTTATTTTTCAAGGTTATGCCGTGTTTTTGAATGATTAAATGTTTATATATGTTTATTGATGATTTATAATTATTCATATAGGTTTTATGATATATTTTGATGCGCATACCCTATTAAATAGCATCAAATGCCTTACAATTTTGGATTTAGATCAAAATGATATTTTAGAATGGGTTTCTATTTTCATAATTTTTCGAATTAATGTGGATTTTATACTAATTTTCTAGTGAGGAAATTGATTATTTGGGTGTAAAATTATTTATGGCTAAATAATATTTGTTATGGGTCCGAAATTGATATATGTTAGAAAACATATTAAAAATGATTTACAAGATTTTTCGTAGAATTTTCCTTACTATTTTAATTAATATATAAAATTATTTAAGGTATGAGACTTAAATGTTTTATATTTTTATAAAAGGAGAAGGGGTATCTTGTAAATTATTTAAATTGTTCAACTCTAAAATTTCGGCAGTGCTTTTGGAAAAGAAAATTTGCAACCAATCATAGTTTGACAAACAAGGCAGGTTAGTTGAAAAGATTAATTTAAAAGGATAAAAATCAGTTTAAACTGCTTTATACATGTTTCAACACTTTCGGCACCCTGCTTCCGCTTGGATCTTTCCGCCTCCTTCATCATCGAAACCAGTGCGCATGATATCAAAGCTTGGTATGTAGCAAATTGGATATAGGCGGGAGGAACTGGGTCGAAACATGGAGTTTCGATGGGAATGAAGTGTTACTTTATTTTGAAATGAAAATGCATCTGCTTTGCTTTCGAAAAGAATGCTTTCGACTTGGTTGGCTTCCAACTGGGTCATTTTGATTGCAGGATTTTGTTGCAATTTAGTTGCTGGGTTAAAATTTGCAAAAGATATGTTTTAAAAGGATATTAATGAGGGGAAACCCATTCCACTAAGAGGCGTGGTCTCACGTAATATCAGATAACTGAGATGTATAGTATTATTCACACCAGGCTTTATGCCTGACTCGAAGTTTATGTTTTTCCCCGTAAACTCTCGGGTGCTCAAAATTGATTTGAGTAGGCTGAGGGTTGATGATATTCAGGTTTTAGTAAGTTGGCAAATAAAGCTTCCTGAGACGAGCAGGTGGCTGATGGATAGCTATTTAGGAGTTGTTATTTTAATTTATTCGATTCCGCCGTGTTGTATTATGTTAGTTATGATAATATAGTACTCTGGTCAACCAAGGAGGCATCAACATATGTCGCTCTTGGCGTATTTATGTAATAATTTTATTTTATTTGAACTTGGGAAACGTTTGGATTATGTAACTTGGATATGAATTGTGTTTTGAAATGTAATTAGAAATTTATTTAATCTATGATGATTTTATTTCATATTCAAGTTCTTCTGATATTATGGATACCACTAACATTACCGTATTTAGTCACCGAAAGTTAATACCATGAATGGCTGCAGCATTTGTAGCGCTTAGCTTCGAGTCTCCAGATAGGGGATGTTACAATGCGGCTATCTTAGAGAGGTCTTTAATAAATCTTTTATAATAACCCGATAATCCAAGAAGACTTCTCATATATGTCACATTCTAAAGTCTTTTGCAATCATGATTTCTGCTACTTTGGTTAGATCCACAATGATGCCCTACACAAAAATAATATGGCCCAAAACTTCACTTCCCTCCTCCAGAAGTGAAATTTTGAAAAATTAGCTTTCAACTATTGCTTCTTCAACGTCTTAAGCACCATTTTCAAGTGTTTCTTATGTTTCTCTTTCCTTTGTAAGTAGAAAAGAATATCGTTGAAAAATACAAGTACGAACTTTTAGTTGATCTTTGAAAACACGATTCATAATATCAACAAAATATGTCGTTCACATTGGTTTGCTTGAACGTAATACCAACTACTCATAAAATCCCCATGGTGTACGAAACGCAGTAATCGACATTCTATCACTTGCCTCTCTCAGTTGGTGAAAACCCATCGCCAAATCTAGTTGAGGAAACACCTTTGCATCGTGGAGATGATCGAATAAATCATCTATATGCAAGGGAGGGTGCTAGTTTTTCCTTGTCATTTCATTCAGCTTACGATAATTTAGACAAAGTCCCAAAGAGCCACCCTCCTTAATGATGAATACTACAGGTGTGACCCAATTCAAAAGTTCTCTTTTGAATCAATCCTTTCCTTAATAGATAGTCATTTGCACCTCTAGTTCTCGTTGCTCTTTGGGTAGCATCCGCCATAGAGGCATTACAGCTGATCTGGCATCCTTTACTAAATCGGTATGGGAATTAATCTCTTTATGTGGCAGAAATCCTGCAACCTCCTCGAATATATCATGATACTATCTCACAATCGGTACTAGTGAAAACTCATTATGTATATCAAGCGCACACAAAAAGGTTATCATCGCCGCATCTTCGTGCATGCTGCTCAACTCTAGATTACGCCCATTATCACACACTGTCATCATTAATCACCATTCACAATCATGTACTACTCTGTATCTCTAAAGATAGTCTGCCCCAAAATAATCCTAAATTCAACACAATTGAGTACAAAGAAATCACAGGCAAACATGCATCCATAACTTGATAATATGACATAATGATAAACCATACACATACTAGTCGAACCTCCTACAGGATTCAATGCTACCAAGGATTTGTCTATTAGGATAGGTCTTAAATCTAACCTATCTACTAGGTCACTAGATATAGACGAATTTGATGCTTCATTATCAAACAAAACACGAATTGCTATATCATAAATGCAAATCATGCCTTGGATCATAATGCCTTCCCCTTCTCCTTCACTAATGGAGCACGGTGAGTTAGGAATAGCATTCACCATATAAGCTTTCATAACCTGCTCATCGTTCAGTAGTTCTCAACAATACTTCTTGATATGCCCAAATTTATTGTTGTTAAAGCGGTTATTTTCCTCAATCTTGCAAATTTTGATGAGATGTCCTTTTTCTCCATAGTTAAAGCAAGTCGTCTCTAATTTACCATTCTTTTGATCATCTTTTTTTTGCAGCTGTCTCTTTCCCTTATTGTTCTAGGCTTGCTTCCTCTTCGCTCCTCTGCCTACTTGCGATTAAGGTTCTTCTTTCAAAACAATGCTATTTTTGACTTTTAGTACAAGCACTTGTGCCTCAAAACCTTCTGTACAATCTTCTTGAACCTTTCATCAATGTGTTTCATAGATACTCTTCGAGATAGTAATTCAAGCCAATAATGCACTTTTCATTTTTTCACTCAATGGAATGTCGATAAAGGACATCTCATACGTCAATATAGAATCGAACTCGACCACGCATTCAAACATAAACATGTCACCTTGCCTTAAATCAATAGACTTCTAAACAAGATAGACTTTGAGTGGCAGCAATGAACTTCTCATCAAAGTGAGCCTTAAATTGATCTTTGAGAGTAGTAGCTTTATCACACTCCACTAACCCATTGCTCTTTCTTGAAGTTGTAGCAAGGTAAACTTCCTTTCTTGAGCGTCTTACAACTCCATATTATCGAAGATACGCTGACAAGTACTTAGCCATTCTTGCACATCCATAACAGATTTCCAATTCATGAACATCCTTCCTCCAAGGCTAGCATAGTCTTTGTTGAGCTCAGAAAATTCAACTCGTTGCACCTACATTTGTGTACCGCTACCATATACTGCAATGGGAGCTCCTCCTTGGGCATTCTTCATTGTGTCCACCATCATCTGTGTGAACATTGTACATATATCGAGGTTAATAGTTATCCCAGTGCCCATTCCATCTTTTACTGCTGATACTAAGTTCCAAACCATGTTCGTTTTCTGTAGTTTGATTCTTACAATTTGTGATAAGAATGACCAATATCTCATAAATGATATTAGCATAAGTTGTACTCGTATGTGTAATGCATCTTACTCTATGTGTGTGTATAATAGATTTATCCTAGCATCGTTCTTGATTTATCCTTATGGATCTATATACCAAATATATAGGATATCTTATATCATCGAGAATTAAGAAGACAACCATGCTTTGACTATTATGGTAATCACTACAAATAAATGGCAAATTTTCAACAAAAAATTTAAGAAATGTCACATAACCATAACATGGGAAATCATGATTATAACAGAAAACTATTCCTATGATTATAACATGGGCAAACTATTAGATGACCTTGTTAAAACCCTTTTCCTAAGACCAAAAATTGATCTTACGAGTCTACAAGCTTTAATATCACTCACAGTTACTTTGAGAACTTTTTTCCTATGACGTTAAAGTCCCTTCTAAATCATCATCTGGAAAAAAAAATTGACATGCATTTTCCTTATTTTATAACCATAGCATGTAGTAATTTCAAGTAGTATCTGGATTGACTGAAGCATGATGGTTGATGAAAAGATTTCGTCAAAAACAACATTTTAAATTAGATAGAATTATTTCTTAATTTATACAAATTTTCCATATATTCCAATTTTCTTCAAGAAGATAGCCTTGAAATCGATGGGTATCATCCACTAATGTACATCTTCCAAATCCATAACTTTGTTAATATTCATTGAATCTATATTGATTTTCATAGCATTAAGTCGTAAGGTAGAGTCTCTATTTTCCATGGCTCGTTAGTAGTAATTGAGAGAATTGGCATCGTGAATGGTATGATCCTCCTTCTCACCATTAGTAAAAAAACTCATAATTTCCCTCTAATGCTCAAAACCTAAATTACACTTTCTAATAGGTTGTGTCACTTGACGAATAGATGAGCCGATATCATCCATATTATCAATTTTCAAATTACAGCCTTGAATCTTATCCAAGTCTACCATATTACCACTAATTTTACTAGAGACAAATTTCTTTCTTAGAAGGTAACATGTCATGAAATAATAACTTTAGTATCTATAGGCATCGAGGGAATTTTCGAAAGACCTATAAATTTACATAAAATTGATCCAGTCTTGAGTTCACTAGGGATTACGTTATTAGCATAGGTTGGATAACCTCATATTTTAAACATATTAAAGATACATTTTCTTTCCAGCTCATACCTCGTATAGAGTCAAAGACAGCATTAGATGGTAGTATATTAACATATATGTTGCACATGCTAGTGCATATCCTTAAATGGAAAGAGTAAACTGAACCTCATTCATCATAGATTGAACCATGTTAAACAAAGTTCATTTAATCATTTTTAAAACACCATCGAGTTACTTAAAAAAGATACTTGTTCTCTTTGAAGTATCTATGATGACCTCCCTCCATCTCCAGCACTCAATATCCATATAAACCTACAATAGCATTACAGTGGTATCGACCGTCAGAGGAATGCCATCAAAATATTACCTATAATATATCTCATAATGCATAGACAAAATATAATATCAAACACGGATATAAAGCTAGCGAAAAATGGTACGATCAAATAAACCAAAATAAACACCACTAGAGTGCAACAAGCTTCATAAAGTCATACATCATAAAATATATGTATTTATACATAATTAATTAACTAATGAAATTGTCTCTAAACGTATAAAAAAGTGCAATACAACTACATAGCAAAATAATCGGCAATAGCTCCATTAAATAATGTAAATAAGAGTAGTATAAGGCTCATGCTCATCGTCCACATAACCACATAAGCTATCTTAATACCTATCCCTCAATCAACTAATTTAAGACTACCAAAAAATTTAAGAAGCAATGCAAATAACCTTGGGTCAAAGTGATCTATAAGAATAAAAAATACATATATATTCGATATATCATAATAAGAGCAATATGGTATGGAAACTCATATCTCACCTACTCTGGCATATAACAAGTTATCACATAAACATAGTATATGCTAATATGTTATCATCCGGTGTACTACTTCTAAGTACAATTAGGCTGTCGGCGTATTAAACTCGATTATACCTACATCACTAGACCACCATAGCAACCATAACATCTATCAAACAAATTAGCATCTCTCGTTCCCATAGTGCACTTGGATATATGATAACTTACATGACCACCATAGTAAGGCAGCGGGTTCTCAACATCGCGGCTACATTGATGCTTGAATCCATGCCCACTAGGATGGCTAGGAACTAGACCACCATCGTAAGGTCAAGAGATACAAATCATATTGCATGATCCACAATGAGCATCCCCACCTACTCCTTTATGAGCATACATAAAAGCCTTTGGTTACATGTCGATAGTAAATCCTCATTCTTCCACTCTACAAGTCATCATCATATATATCTTGACTACTCAAATGATTCCATGATGCTCCAACTAGCCTCCTTACAAAGTCTACACTGACATGCTACTATAGCATGGATCAGTACATGTCCATCTTCAATAATAATTATAATACATTTGGTATCACACTTTTTTGGTGTAAATGTGTACTTCTCAAAATACCCTTTAAATTCAAATTACTCTCAATATATCAAAATATACTCCCACCTTAAATAAAATTCAAATTTTTATATTCGATTACTTTATCAATCACTCTTATCTTTTAAATGAAATTGCACGAACTTAATTAAAATGCAAGTTTTTCATATACTAAAACCGAGTCAACCAATTATATCTCAGTTAAGTTTTAACTTTAACTGCTCCCATCTTAATTAAAGTGCAAATTTATGCGCATTAAAAATGAGCGGATCGGTTTTCAAATTAAAACCGCTCATGCCTTATTTAGAATGCACAAATTTTGTTGATTAAAATAGTAATTTTTCATACATTACAACTGAGTCAATCAATTGTGCCAAACGAAATTTTAAATTATATCTTAATATCTCTAATAATAATTGTAATATATCTAGTGTCACACTTTTTTGCTATAAACGTAAACTTCCTAAAACACCCTTTAAATTCAAATTACATCTCAATATATCTAAATATACTCCCACCGTAAATAAAGTTCAAAATTTTATATTCTATTACTTGGTCAATTACTCTTATCACTTAACTAAAATTGCTCAAACTTAATTAAAATGCAAGTTTTTCATATATTAAAGCCATGCCAATAAATTTTATCTTAACTACGTTTTAACTTATACCGCTCTTATCTTAATTAAAATGCAAATTTATTTGTACTAAAACTGAATCAATTGGGTTTATACTTAAAACCACTCATTCCATATTTAAAATGCAAAATTTTCGCTAACTAGAATAGTAAATTTTCATATACTACAACTGAGTCAATCAATTATGTCTAAATAATTTTTAAATTATATCTTAATATCACGCATTTGTAAAAAACAAAATTCATGAGCAAACCGCATGTCATAACGCTCGTGTACATAGTCAAAATTGACTTGTCCCTTCACTCGATAGCTTAAAACCTCAAATTGACTATCTGGATGGATTATTACTGATTCATCATGAATCGAAGTTGATCCATATAATTGGTCAATTTTTCCTTATTTTTCCTTACGATCGATCCTTCGTATCACCAAGCCTAAAAATATGCTAAGTCTCAATTTTGGCATGGATTGGTGCTGATCCATCACTTAGCCAAATTTAGTTGTCATTTGCTGTAGTTCGTTTCTACCATTGATCCATCTTCATTTTGGTCTCTTCCACCTATGCTTATCACTCATTTGCAATGATCTAATCCAAACTCTTTAGAGCCAATCCATCGAAGCATATTCTACTACTACATATCCTTCATCCTAGTGTAGTCAAATGAAGACTCCATTGCACAATCATCACCTACACCCGAGAACCCTTGCCCATAGTAAACATGAGTGTTTCATCCATTCAAATATAACATGCAAACACAACAATATCAAACATATCAAGTCATTCAATCATAAAAATATTATAACATACGTCTAATATGTATATGTGAATCCATATCATCAAAATACATGATTTAAACCATCTAAAACCATTTAAATGTGTTTCAATCCACATTTTTAAATCCGGTTGGATCTGGAAAAAGGATTTTTATCTTGAAAAATTGATCCAAAACACTTTTAAACATGTCTCAACGTATAATATGTATGAGGTTATAAACTACTCACCTGTGGATAGTAAAACGATGAAATAAGCTTCAGTTCAACCTCAATCTAAAGTAGACAGTGAAAATTATGAAAATCATTTCCTAAAGCAATGATTGGATAACTTCTATTAGTTTCCTTAAGCTTGTTTTCCTAAATTCTTAATTTTGACCCAAAAGAGTAAGTTTTTACAAAAATTTGGATAAAGAAATGATTAATAGAGGTTCGGATCTTTTTTAGAAACATAAAATTATGCTTCAGTGGTTGCTCTAACCCTGGGATTAGCACACTCTTTGAAATCACTAATTCGATAATCTATATTTATATAATTTTAAATCAATTTATAACTGTTATAACTTCCATACTAAACAAATCCGCAATTTGAAACATTTACAATATTATTTTAAGCTTAAAGCAGTTTTAGGGATTTTGTTTATCGGAGAACCTAGCTAGCTTGTAACATTTAGGGAAGCATGTATGATCTCCCGACACATACTCTAAGTAAATGACATGAATAATTTAGTTAGTGTGAACTGAACTCTCAACCTCGTCAGTAGTAGCTAACATCGTTACCAAACCACACCACCATAAGGGGCTTTCGAATATGCTTTTTAATCAACCAAAGGGCAAGCATTTTGCATCACACAACTAGGACATATTTCTAGATTTTGACCATTAGATCGGCCAATTAATTGTCATGTGGATTATGAAGGTTTTATGTTCATAAGAACATTCCTTAGTTAAGTAACCCTTCACCTAAACCCAAATCTTTTAGACACCGATCTATTGTGAAGAATTCAACTAATTTCACTTAACATTGATCGATTATTTTAATAAGAATAAGAGGCTCTAATACCATTGTCGATCGGGTCCAAACTCCTTTGGGTTGTCCTAGTAAGTCCACACACGAGCAAGTTTTACATGCAGCTTCTAGACTCACGCAACCATCTTAGGACGTGTAGTGGAAAGAGTCGACGATTTGTCAATCATTGATCACACTATAAGATACCCCTACCATTTTAGGCTCTACAACCTCGTTTCGATAACCGATACCATCATTTGATCTGCTGCACTACACAATAGGAAATGAGACAAATTTTGTTCTCTATCTTACTTTGCATAAGGTTGAATTTTGCGTTATTATGGAATGGTTTTTCACAATCTCATTTAATATTTTACCCTTTTTGATAAAATAATTTTTTGATTTTACTAAATGTATCTTTATCTAATTAATAATGTTGACTGTATTTTATTCAACCTAGAAGATCATATATTATAATAAATGTCAATGTACACACACAAAATCATGCACACAAATATATATATATATATATATATATGTATGTATGTATGTATGTATGTATGTATATATGTATGTATGTATATGTATATGTTTATGTGTTTGTATTTATTTATAACCATTAGAATTAATGCTAAATATATACATACGTACTTACATACGTATGTGTCATAAGCAAAATACTATATGTAAATATATACGGCATTTTATATAAACACTTATTGACATATGTATGTATGTATGTATGTATATAATATTAGACCTCTTATTACTAATAAAATCATTAATTTTATTCACTAAAATGTTGATCTAGAATAAAAATATACAAATAATTAACTAAATCAAAATTTTAAATCCATAAAACTTAGGTTTGAATTATATGGTTAACAATTTTAAAATCCATATAATTTTCTTCTATTCATAATGGACCTTATTTTTTATATATATGATTCGATCGAGAACCATAAACCCCATTTTAAACTGACTAGTAAATATACATAAATAATTTATTATAATCGAAAGTAAATTCATGGTATATTTATAAAATAAACTCAAGATGAATAATCTATGTTTATATAATGTTTTTTGCTAATATATATATATATATATATATATATAATTATAAAACTACAAAATTATTTTACTTTAAATTTAAATAAAATTGAAAATATTTTATAAAATTATTTCATTCAAGAATCTATAATGCATAATTCTAATTAATTTTTATATATGTATTACAAATTTATTAAAGTTATAGTTTTTTGTATATAACAGAAGGTACATAATTCAAGTAGAGCACTCATTTTAATAACTCGGTGGTTCAAACCCATGACTTCCAGAACCTTTGTTTATGGCGTCATACCACTTGCCACTTGAGTCAATGATTCTTGGTAAGTTGTAATATTATGTATAGTTAATTTAAGCCATGAATTATTAAATAAAAATAATTTATAAATCAAATTTTTAATTTTTAATTATAAAACTAATTCAAATTTTTTTAATAAACAAGGTCGAACATTACATATATAATACACACACACATTATACATACATACACACATATATATAATATGAAATGCTTACAAAGTAAAAACATTACATATGTTCTTGTGAGTGGTTATCATGTTAAACTTATAGCATCTCCTTCTAAAGAACCTCCTGTTAAACTTAGTGATTGAATTGCAATGTTAAATACTAAAAGCATAATTTAGCTAGACATACAAAATTAGCTAGTCATGTTTATAGGAGCAATAAGAAAAGGATTGCATCATCATATTCCTTTAAAGAGCTCAACATTATAATCGACTCAAACATGTTTTCCTTTATTCGAAGATCAAATTTGAATACTAAATAAGCCGATTGACAATATTAGTATGGAACTATAAATTAACAAATTAAATTTTGGTCCATATTTATATTTTATTATTTCGTAGCATATTTGGTTAAATAAGTAAATACATAGCTATTATTCATGTATAAATGTGTGTTAAAATTTGCGTTCGTAAATAATAATAAACATATAAACATAACTACAATATTGATTCCTATAACAATTTATACTTTTTATAAATTATTTATTAAACTAATTTCAGACAGATGATAAGAGTTGGGTTGTAAGACTCTCAAGTGTGACTTTAAACCCTCGGTAATATTTGAACATTTCAAAATATTAAAGCATGTGCAGATGTTGCTAAAGCATAGCAATAAATGCGAGTTCACATGCTTACAAACCATTTAAATGAAAACTACTTTAGAATTTTTAGGGCTCGCCCTTAAAAATGATACGTTGTGCACTCTATGTCTCTTCGTCAAGATTGTCACTTAAACTTCTGGAGCTTGGTCCATAGGCAACACTCCAATAACATTCATAGTTAGTTGTGAAGAATGTAATATGAAATCATTTCTTTCAATCTAAAATGTTTATCCATTAACTATAGGCTATGACCAAGGGCTTGTGATACTAACCTTCTGTGTCAGAGGAGACAAGTTCCCTTTTAAGTAGTACTTCACTTTGTGTATCTCAACATACACGCAACTGTGGACATAACATAATATATTGTCTGACTATTTCATAATCAAAGAATGGTCTAACACTTAAAATCCACGGTACACTCACATCAAAGACTAGCACATCATTATGTGAGATCTTTTATTTGGCTTAAATACAATAATCTATAGAACACTCAACGAGTTGTTTGGTAATTGTTCCGTCATAATCATGAGTACATAACTACTTGGTGCTCCCAACACTTAAGTAAATCATAGTATATCTTATGAAGAGCATTGCATACACTAGTCTATTCCATGTATTAATAGCTCGTTCTTCGAATATTTTTTAAATATCCCAATACGTGATTCCAATGTCTATAATTAAACTGTAGACTGTTTGATGTTGAGTGACTATTGTTTGATGTTGAATAACTAATAAAATATTTAGTATTAAAAATTAACTCACTGAACGGTTTTTAGGGGGCATGCATAAACTGAACAAACAAAAAAGATTAGCACGAAAATAAAAACTTCTATGATCAGTTTGAGAGAGATGAATCGAGCCCTAGAACTGTTGCTTCCTGTACATAAAAGAAAACTCAATTTGAAGTGGCATAGGTGGTGTAACGACCTACAAATTTATCACTTTAGTAAATTATATCTATTTTTAAAATAATCAAATATAAGCTTATTTACATATATTATGTTGTCTTGAATAATAAATAATGATGATAATATTATTGAATAAGTATTTACAAAAATATATATTTTGGAAAAATATCGGTAAAATGACCGAAAACCGTTCTATAAATAAACGACTCTATATTTATCAAAAGTTGTGCACAGAGCTGGATACATACATTCATTTATTCATTTAAACAAGAATATGAAATAAAATTATTTATTTTATTCTTGGGAATAAAGTATATTTATGACATCATCAATAATGAAATCATATTTAATAATTGATTTATAAATTTAAATTGAGATTTAATGATTTAATAATTATTATAATTATTCAAATAATTATTTTTAAATGATAATAATTCATTTTAATTAGTTATATAGTAATAATAAATCATTTATAATAGTTTTATAAAGATATATACTTGATTTAAAAATAAAAGAAAATTTGTATTGCTTTACCGATATAACAACACTTTTTGTAAACAATTGTTTAATATTAATTTATATGGTTTTATAAATCAAAGCGATCATTTTAATTAGTTAAAAATGATGGGAAATTAGTTTTCAAATTTTGTTTACATTTATACGTAAGTAAAAATGTGACTGGGAATCGGCTTCCTGATTTTCAATGGTTTAACGAAAGGAAGTAGTTCAAAGTTGATACAACCTTGTTTGCACATATATAACATACACATACACACCCTAACATATACATGAACACATATATACATACAAATATACATATACACTTATATATATATATAAATATGACAAAAGACCTAAGATATTTTTCATAAACTTCATCCTTAAGCAAACAAAAGTCAAACTCTTACACACATCAATTCATACACATGGCCACACATACGGGGGGATGTTTGGTTGTGCATAGTGAGGTGGGAGGGGGAGTGGTGGTTATGAAATGGTGATGTATATGCACATAAATATCATGATATTTTAGTTTATAAAATTTCCCGATAAATACCACCATCCATCTTCACTTCATTCACTCATAAATTCCTAAGCTTCTTCGTCTTCTTATAATACTCTTTAATGGCATCCAGTTCTAGAGAAAAAATGTAGCAAAGCTATGGCAAAATGTTCCAAAATAAAGTAAAATATATACACATGTATATACCATGTAAATCCACCTCCAAAACCAAGTCAAACGCCTCCTCTCCACCTTCCAAACTCATGGCTACCACCTCATACCACCAAGGCTGAGCATAATTCCATTTGCAAGCTTAGGCGTGGCTTTCCAAAAGTCCAAGGCTCGATTTCATAGGCTTTGATTCGATCATAGTGAAGCTATAGTGACTTTCGTAAAGTTAGAAACAAATGAAGGTGAGAAACACTATTTATATATATTTATAAATATGATGATATGATATGATTGCTATAAGCGTTTATTATGATTTGATCATCAAATTTGGACGTTGATTGTATGTTCATTTTGATATGTAAACAATTCACGTTTAATATAAGTTGAATATCACAAAGAAACCACTTTCCTTTAATAAATGAAATGGGGTATATGAGATTGTTAAACCTCTTTAAAATGGTTTAAAATGGTTTATAAATGTTTTATGAACACTAAAATCCAATTTGGTGAAGTTTTGACAAGTTATAAAAATTGAGTCAAAAATAGACGCGTCACGTAACGGCAGTTAACGATTTTGAGCCGTAAAAAGTTAAATCCATTTATATGATGCATTTAGAGTTTAAATTCTTTGTAATAAGAATTTTTCGAACTCTTATAATCATAGTTTTCAAACAAAAGAAAATAATTGATATTTTATTTTGTAGATTTTGAAATATGAGTAAATCAATTTTTCAAAATAGTCGCGGTTTGGCAGTTCGAAAACCAAAGCGATAAATTCTTTAAAATTGATATTTTTAATTCTCTCAAAATATGGAATAAATTCTATAAATATATCAAAATGTTTTAAAAGAGTTTTGCGTTATAAAAATGGATTTCTAAATGATAGAAAAGTTGTTTTGATCAAATATGCCTAAAAACACTATTCGTAACACTTTTAATAACTTTTGAAATATGGTTTTAAACTTAAGTATTCTTTCTCAAATCTTTTATAGATGTTGTAAAATAAATAATTAAGTATATTAAAGATGATTTGGAGGTTTTATAAATTATTTTAAAAAGTTTAAATAAATGATTTAATGAAAAGTTGTTATAATCAAGTGATTTAATCTTGGCTCTAAAAGACGATGTGCAGATTAGATTTTTCTATTCGTGAGATTCGGATGCGAGGTGCTTAGACTTAGGGGATGATGAGGAGCAACCAGTGAGTTGGTTCACCTAGTATTTTTCCTAGGCGAGGAGTAGATAAGGTCGAAATGTCGGAACGAGGCAAGTATAAAAGATTTATTTTTTTCTAAATTCTATACAATTTGGATTCTATAGAGATAATCTTCTTTACTTGGTATGAAGTTATAAGAGGGGAACCTATACTATCCATGTGAATTTAAAATGCGATTTCACCGCTACTCGACTGATTGCAAAGGTTGAATACGGAAATTGATGTTGAGTAAAATTAGTATAATTTCTATGGATCCGTTTTACTTGAATACCAACTAATTTAGATTTACCACCTTAGATAACATGGTTTTAACCTATTAAAAAGATATGTACTAGAAATAAGAAATATTTTGTCAAGATTTAAATAAATGATTTGGAATTGATTTAATTTCATTACTTAAAATTAATTGTTTTGGGTTTATAGTAAACGATGTCTTAAATAACATTGTTTTTGACCCATTTTAAAAGTTATGGTTTGAAAATCTTTGTTAGGATCTAAATAAATGATTTGGAAATATTTTTCTAAGTAAAGAATGAAATTATTTTAAGATTAAAAAAGGTTTTACTTAAACAAAGATTTGATAAAGGAGGTTTAATGAATTCGTACATATCGGAAAGAAAGGCTTTTAAGATATATATGTATGTATGTATAAAGAAAATATTTTTGATAAAGCAAAAGTAATTAATCAAATGATAAGCACCTATTTACCGAACATCTTTTAATCGATGATTGGTTCGAAGGAACCGGGATCGGATTTGCTTGCTTTATGCAGCATGATAGGAGAATAAATATTTCAACGGTTTGTGGTCCGTGTACAACTCGAATCTCACTCCAAGCAAATAATGTCTTCATATCTTCAAAGCGAATACCATCAGTGCTAACTCCAAATCATGAGTCAGATACTTCCTCTCGTGGGCCAAATCCTTGAAGTCACAACAAAGAAGGATGAGGTTACTACTGAAAGGAATAAACTTTCTTCTGATTTGGATGAAGAAAGAAAAATGAGACTAGCAGTTGAGGAGAGGGTGAAATTCCTAGAAAAGGAACTTGAGCAATCCAAAACTAAAATACTCAAATGGCTACACAAGCTACAATTTTAAAAGATAAACTAGAAAGCAAGAGGGTTGCACTTGTCTATACAAATAACATTATTAAAGATGCTAAAAAGAAAGTTTCCTTCTTTATAAAACAAGTCCTCCCTCATATAAAGGAAAAGTGTTATGAGGAATCCCTCTTCATCGCATATTTCGACAATATCGAAAATTATGCTACTACCGAAATTAAAAGACAAGTTCAAGTGGAATTTCAATCACAAAATTAGAGTCTCTGGATCTCTAGAAGATGAATTCCTAAAAGAGAAAATCATCGATCCTTAAAAACTTGTATCTTTTGATGATCGCCTTATTGATGAGGACATGAATGACGATGATGGGGATGATGTTGATGAGGAAGATGAAGATGGTGATGAAGATAATCACGGTCTAGGGAAGGATGGGGGAAATGGCAGTAAGAACACTGATGGACCGGGAAGCGGTGGTAATGGATCAGGTGGCCATGACTTGGGTCTATCTGCTCATGATGCGAACTTTCCCGACCTTTCGGAGTTCTAGAATGCTCCTTAGGAAGACACTACGTCAAAGGATGTTCATGCCCTAGCCATTATAGCAAAGAAAAAATTTAGACTTCTGCCCCACAAGCTCCCGTGGTACAAGTATAAACTTTATTATGTTTAAATGCTTATAATTATCCGTTAGTTCTAGTTAATAAATCTATTATTTTAGCTAAGGAAAAGAAACATATATCACTTTCAGATTTTACATGAGATGGGCGAGAAGGATGTGCTGCGATTGAATAGAGAAATTGAATAATTGATTGAAGATCACAACAATTTATCTGAAAAGTATAGGAACTTTCTCATTTATGCCAAATGGTTAAAAGATTTTAAAGAAAAATGGATAGCCCTTCTCTTGAAAAGATCACACCTTCATCGCGAAAGAGTTCTAAAGGAGAATGAGGAATTGACCACACTTTTCTGGATGATTATCAAAGATAGGGACACCCTAGTGTAATTTCTCTAGAAAATCTATACCAGGATTCTTTCTATTGACTTTTCCATTTTTGGGAAAGAGAGTGGGGTTTACTTAGGCATTCGAATAAAAGGTATTTGAATGAATATGGGACTAATCCTCATTCTGGAGAATGTTGAAACCTTTCCAGGATTGTGATCGTTTGTAACAACCCGCGTATTTATCGATTTTATATTTAAATATTTTATTTAAATATTTTAGCGTTAGTCGGATTTTAGTCCGAAAAGCTACTTTTTGCATACGGTCGAATTAGGACTCGGGACCACTCCCATTGAGTTTAAAACGCCGTTTGCGACCTTTTTGAGTATAAGCTTCGGTATGTTTGGAGAAAGTTGATTTTTGCTACTTTTCACTTTGGGTTTGGTTTTTGGGCTCAGCCCTATGTTAACTTATGCTCAAATCTGAGCCACTCTTCCTCACTCACCCTCATTCTCCTCTCTTTTCAGTTTTTAAAGTATTAATGGTGGGAGAGATTGGAAATTAGAAATCCAAAACCCTAGTTTCCATTTGCAAATCAATTTCTAGCTCCAAACTCAAGAAGAACCCATTGGTAAGCTTCTCTTCTTCTTCTCCATCTTATTCTCTTACCAATTTCAGAAATTCCTAAACCTAATTTTGGGAATGTTCTTGTTTTTGAGCATAGATTCAAGCTCAATTGGGTTGTGTTGAAGAGAGGTTGATTCTCCATTTGCTTTCAAGCTTCTTCTTGTTTGATTTTGAGAAAAGGTAAGATTTTTATCTCACATCTATGACTATAATTATCTTTGGTTGTTAGGTTTGAATTCCTAACACTTCTTCATGAGAATTTGCTCTTGAATTGGATTGGTTTTGTGAATATTCCAATTTTTGGGTTTGATAGTCAAATTTGTGTGAAAATCCTTTCATGGATGTTTGATCATGCTTTTGGTGATGCACTGAGGAGCATATAGGGCCGGGTTGCCGATTGGCATAAACCCTTAGAGCCAATGTTCGTCCGGTTGCATTTTGGAAGAGTTTGCTCTTCATTTGAATTAGGTTGAAAAACAGCCCAGGCATGATTCAGTCGACTGAAAACTCTGTTCAGTCGACTGAACCTGGAACCCGAGAGTTTCCAGGCATGATTCAGTCGACTGAATTTTCTGCACAGTCGACTGAACCTGGAAACAGAAAGTTTCCTGAACCTGGAAAATTTCCAGGTACAGGGTCAGTCGACTGAATTCTTCTGTTCAGTCGACTGAACCTGTTGTTTTTGTCCAATTTGCCTTTTTGGATTGGATTTCCAACTTAAATCGATTCGTGTTGTTTCCTATGTGTTGTTATTATTTGTTATGACTTTGATGACTCCTTTTTGGGAATTTTTGAATATCCATTTTGATGGATTCTTTATCGGTTTCGTTGGATTTTTATTCACATCTTCGTATGTGAATTTTAGTGATTGATTGTTTCTACAATCTTCTTTGTGTTTGTCACTTTAAAAATATAAAGGTTTTCTATACTAGTAGTAAATATCAAAACTCTTCCCTCAAACGATTTCAATACTAATTTTAATACCAAATTCGTTTACAAAACCGTTTTCTAATCTATTAGTATATATAAACCTTTACCTCACTCGTATGAGAAATCTAATTAAACGGCTTAGTAAAACAAGTGGTATGAAACGCTTGCGTTCACTTTGTTGGTTAATTCTTGGACTTGTTCGATTGAAAACTCTTGTGACAATTTTCTAGTGGAAATCTACAATTTGTTCGTAAATATTTAAGTTAAGCTAGTGGTTATGGGACATGAGGCTAAGCTCATATATTTACTAGCTTATTGTAATTGACACTTCTCGTTGATCATGACGATCAACTTTGTGATTTAGACTAGCAATGTGCGATGTCTCTTTGTCTACGAGGGAGACTAAACCCCGTTTTGTGGAGTTTCGACTCAATTTGTGATGTGGTAGCAACCCATGGTCTTCGGGCCGTTTGTGGAGCTTCGACTCAATTTGTGATGGTTAGCAACCATGGAATTAGCATTCCGTTTGTGATACACGTGTTGGTGAGCTTTATGCTCCCGTTTGTGATAGGCCTTCCCCTTTTGTGATTTCTGGATTTCTTGAGATGATTTCTAGAATTTGTGTTTCACCAATTTTTCGTGATTTCCATTGGTAAGCCTTATCAATGTTTGTGCATTGGTGAATTTGTGTGTCATTGACTTTAGTGATTTCTGGATTTCTTGTGTAGTCTTCTGGAATTTGTGCGTCATTGACTTTTGTGATTGACATTGATATTATCGTCAATATTTGTGGTTTGATGAACGAAATAAGGAGTATGACATTCCTTTGATTCTTGTGTAGATTTGGTGACATTGATAAATCTCTTGATGATTTTCAACTAATTATATATATCACAGCTTGGCACTGTGATTATTATGTGTTCAGTCATATCTCTTATTCTATATCGTTTCATCTGATATTTATAGTTAGACTGATCCGTTTATTATTTTCTTATTAAATTATACTCGGGTCAGACCGAGATGTTACAGGTACTTCTGCTTGACTTCTCATCCGGGATTAACTCCTTGACTTTTGGCTTAACTACTTAGATTAGTAGTTATTTTGTTGTATACATTTGAGATATAGACTCCTTAATGTATACTTATTCTTTTGTGTAGTTCGTGTAACTATTCTTTTGTGATATTGTGGATCGTTTTAGACCACTACTCTAATGTACACTTTCTAGTGTAATATTCATATCTATTTCCGCCTTTGTGATATGAATTGTCTGTGACTGATTTATGTTATGTTTATTTCTATATTTGTTTTCGAAGGATTTATATAGCCACCGTGTAGTAGCTTTGAGTTTGTATCGGTATGTCGGATTTCCTCTTGAAATAGAATGCATGTTATATCATCTGACATATCGGTGCTCACGCAAAGAAATTACACGAATGGTCGCTCCTCAACAGCCTTATTCTCCGTGCTAGTTGACAGCATTCACCGTAATGTTCTTGGCTAGCGTGGGTATAGAGGTGGGGCGTCACAGCTTGGTATCAGAGCCAAACTTCGAAACAATATGAAATATTATAACAAGGATCATCGTCCTAAGTCCATCTTAGGAGTCGTGTTTTAGGATTTTATTCGGGTCTTCGTACCGTTCAATCCTATTTTCTTTTATGATTCCTTGTTTATCTATCATGGTTGCTTGATATTCAATTTGGTGAATAACCTTTTTCTTCTTCTTCTTTCTTTCAAAAGGAAGAGAAATGTCTAGACCAGGCCGCCCCAGAGCCGTGCCATCTAGCACTCCGCCCCAGGATGGAGTTTTTATGACTGCTCAACAGCTTCTTGATTTAGTGACAAATGCTCAAGCCGTTGGAGCTAACCCAGAACCCACTCACCCAAAGTCGGGATTTGCACGCTTGTGCAGCGATTACACTAATTTGGGTGGGGAGCCATTCAAAGGTTCCGAAACTGTTATTGAAGTACAGGCTTGGCTAAGGTCATGCGATCGAATCTTTTCTCGCATGAATCTTATTGACCTTCACCGAGTCCAAGTGGCCTCTAGTATGCTCCGAGAAAGAGCATTGGACTGGTACGAGCTTCTTATTTCTGAGATTAATGAAGCGGATCTCACTTGGGGGCAATTTCGAGAACGCTTCGAGTTGAAATTTGTACCAGAAGCTGAGAAGGTGACTTTGGCTCGCCGTTTTATAGACCTTGTTCAAGGTGAATCTTCCGTGGCAGATTATGTCGCGTCTTTTGAGTCCTTCTCTAAATATGGGGTTGAATACATCAACACCCCATTGAAGAAGAACCAGAGATTTGTTTATGGCTTAAATAAAAATCTCAAGAAGCCATTACTTCTAAAATTAGAAGTTTCTTTCGACCAACTCGTTGATATCGCTCTTCGTCTTGAAGAGGCGGATAGGGAGAATGATGTTGAAGTGGTAGGTTCCAAACCAAACTTCAACAACAACAAGAAAAGGCCTGGTAAATTCAAAGGCCCTTGTCCAAATAAGAAAGGGAAGCAAGCAACCCCAGTGGCAAAGACTTCTTCCTTTGGTCGTGGGGAATGCTATAATTGTGGTTCGAAGGACCATTACGCGAACAAGTGCCCAAAGTCTCTCTCTTGTCGCTACTGCAAAGTTCCCGGTCATGTTATATCTTCTTGTCCCAAGCTTCAGGGCAAGAAGGAGGGAAAGTTGAATGTTGCTCAAGCCCCTGGCAACACATCTCGTGGCCAAGGTATTTCTCATTCTATCCTTGATAGAATTATTTTATTTCGTGATCATCCTATTCGAGTTCTTTTTGATACGGGTGCGTCCCATTCTTTTATATTAAAAGAACTTGTTGATACTTTTTCTTTGGATGTTTTGTGTTTAATGACTTCTTTGAGAATTGCGAATCCGGTTGGTGGATCCGCGACAATTAGTTTATTGTGTAAAGATGTCGAGATTATTTTGTGTGATTTTCCTTTTCTAGCCGATTTGCATGTCATGCGATATTTAGGCTTTGGAATAATTTTGGGAATGGATTGGCTTAACCGTTATGAAGCTCATATCCTATGTCCTGAGCGGACTATTCATCTTCGACATCCTCAATCTGTTAAGAAGATTTCTATTAACCTTAAAGATTCGGATTCTGCCTTGATTGCATCTTTATATTCTTTAAATCCTCGTGATGACGATAATGACGATGAGGAAGATATTATTTCTCTTATTCACGTTGTTCGTGAATTTTCCGACATATTTGAGCCCGTTTTAGGATTACTACCTAAGCGAGCAATTGAGTTCAGAATTAATCTCATTCCTGGAGCTCAACCTGTCACTCGTCCTCCTTATCGTATGTCCAATAAAGAAAATGAGGAGATGCGCCTACAATTATCCGATTTGGAAACGAAGCACTTTATTCGCTCTAGTTCCTCGCCTTGGGGAGCTTCAGCTATTTTTGTGAAGAAATCCGATGGAACGCTTAGGCTTTGCGTTGACTACCGCAAGCTTAATGATCTTACTATCAAAAATAAATATCCTTTATCTCGGATTGATGATCTATTCGATCAGCTTAGTGGTGCTAGAGTCTTTTCACAATTGGACTTAGCTACTGGATTTCATCAGCTTCGTATTGCAGAGGATAGCATTCCTTTGACATCGTTCCGTACTCGTTATGGATCTTATGAATGGCTTGTTATGCCATTTGGTCTAACAAATGCTCCGGCTTATTTCGTTGACCTTATGAATAGAGTTTTCAAAGACTTCCTCGACCGGTTTGTTCTCATCTTTATTGATGATATTCTTGTGTATTCTAAAACCGAGGAGGAGCATGAAAAGCATCTTCGGATTGTGTTGGAAACTCTTAGGAGTAATCAATTGAAAGCAAAATTTTCTAAGTGCCATTTTTGGCAATCTCGTGTGAAGTTTCTTGGTCATATTATTTCTGAATCCGGAATTTCCGTGGATCCTTCAAAGATTGAAGCGATTCAAAATTGGAAGAGACCGGAGAGTGTGACGGAGATCCGTAGCTTTCTCGGATTGGCAGGCTATTACCGCCGTTTTATCAAAGACTTTTCTAAGATTGCCGTGCCTCTCACTGGCTTGACTAAGAAATGTGTTAAATACATTTGGTCGGACAAATGTGAAACTTCTTTTCAGAAATTAAAAGAACTTCTTTCGGATGCTCCTATTCTTGTGATTCCCGAAGGTAATCAAGATTTTGTTGTTTATACCGATGCTAGTCGCATTGGTTTGGGTGCCGTTCTTATGCAAAAAGAACGTGTTATTGCTTACGCTTCTAGGCAATTGAGGCCGGCCGAGACTAGATATGCCACTCATGATTTAGAACTCGCGGCTATTGTTTTCGCCCTTCGAATTTGGCGTCATTATCTTTTGGGAGAGAAATTTATTCTTTATACCGATCATAAATCCTTGAGGTATTTATTCTCTCAAAAGGAACTTAATTTGCGTCAACAACGTTGGCTCGAGATCCTTGCTCCTTATGATCTTGATATTCTTTATACCCCCGGTAAGGGTAATCATGTCGCCGATGCACTTAGTCGGAAGCAACAGGCGGTTGTTTCTATGATGATATCCGAATGGAACGATCTCGAGATCTTATCCACTTGTGAGATTCGAGACCGCGTATCCGATTTATGCTCATCATTTGTTTTATGTAGCCTTGAGGCTCATCCTTCTCTTTTGGACCGCATTCTTGAAGCTCAAAGGCTAGATCCCGAATTGGTTCTTCTTAGCCAAAATATTAAGGATAAGATTGATATTGAAGGATTGAAAGACTTTGATGTCGATTCTCGTGGCGGCGTTCGAAGATTTAGTAGACTCATCGTGCCAAATATTTGTGATCTTCGTAAAGATATTCTAGAAGATTCTCATCGTTCTAAATTTACCATGCATCCCGGTAGTAGTAAAATGTACGCGGATATGAAGCGACTTTATTATTGGGAGGGAATGAAACTTGACATCGCTAACTGCGTTAAGCGTTGCATGACTTGCCAACTCGTTAAAGCCGAACATCAAAGGCCCGGTGGGTTATTGCAACCTTTAGAAATTCCTATTTGGAAGTGGGATCAAATTTCCATGGATTTTATAGATGGCCTTCCCCATTCTCGTTCGGGTCATGATAGCTTATGGGTGATTGTTGATAGACTTACAAAATCCGCCCATTTTATTGCCGTTCGATCTAATCGAACCGTTCCTCTTTTGGCCAAACTCTTTATCAAAGAGATTGTTAAATTGCATGGAGTTCCTACTTCTATTGTTAGTGATCGTGATCCATTGTTTACTAGTGGATTTTGGAAGAGTCTTCAAAAAGCTTTGGGAACGAAGCTTAATTTTAGCACCGCTTATCATCCCCAGTCCGATGGACAAACGGAGCGTGTGAATCAAACTCTTGAAGATCTTCTTCGTGCTTGTGTGCTTGATTTTGGTGGAAGTTGGGAAGATCATGTCTCTCTGGTCGAATTTTCCTATAATAATAGCTTCCAATCTAGTATTGGTATGGCACCGTTTGAGGCACTCTATGGTAGGCCATGCCGCTCTCCTTCTTGTTGGCTTGAGGCCGGTGAGAAGCTGGTTTTAGGTCCAGATTTTATTCGGGATTCCACAGAGAAAATTGACCTTATTCGACATAGGATGAAAGAAGCCCAGAGTAGACAAAAATCCTATGTCGATAACCGAAGAAGGAAATTAGAATTTTCTGTTAGAGATCTTGTTTTTATTCGTGTTTCACCAATGAAGGGTGTTGTGCGTTTTAGTCGCTCGGGAAAGTTAGCGCCTCGATATATTGGGCCATTTCCTATCACTGAACGTATTGGTTCCATGGCTTATCGCCTTTTATTACCGGCTCAATTTTCTGCTATCCATGACGTGTTTCACGTTTCTCAACTTCGGAAGTGTCTTCGAGATTCCGATTCTATTCTTGAGCCCGGTGTTGTGGAAGAGATTGAAGTTTCACCGAATTTAACATATGAGCAACATCCCATTCGAATCATTGTTTCGGAGGTCAAACGACTTTGAAATAAAGATGTTCCGCTTGTTAAAGTTCAATGGTCTTCTAATGCTAAGGATTGTTCTTGGGAGACTAGGGAATTCATCGAGCGATCACATCCGGACTTGCTTTCCCATGCTCTTTAAGGTGAACCTTTTGTTTCAAATTTCTTTTGTGTTGAATATGCTTTTATGGTTGTTACTTTATGTTCTCTTCTTTAATATTGCGAGGACGCAATTTTTTTAAGGAGGGGAGTCTGTAACAACCCGCGTATTTATCGATTTTATATTTAAATATTTTAGCGTTAGTCGGATTTTAGTCCGAAAAGCTACTTTTTGCATACGGTCGAATTAGGACTCGGGACCACTCCCATTGAGTTTAAAACGCCGTTTGCGACCTTTTTGAGTATAAGCTTCGGTATGTTTGGAGAAAGTTGATTTTTACTACTTTTCACTTTGGGTTTGGTTTTTGGGCTCAGCCCTATGTTAACTTATGCTCAAATCTGAGCCACTCTTCCTCACTCACCCTCATTCTCCTCTCTTTTCAGTTTTTAAAGTATTAATGGTGGGAGAGATTGGGAATTAGAAATCCAAAACCCTAGTTTCCATTTGCAAATCAATTTCTAGCTCCAAACTCAAGAAGAACCCATTGGTAAGCTTCTCTTCTTCTTCTCCATCTTATTCTCTTACCAATTTCAGAAATTCCTAAACCTAATTTTGGGAATGTTCTTGTTTTTTAGCATAGATTCAAGCTCAATTGAGTTGTGTTGAAGAGAGGTTGATTCTCCATTTGCTTTCAAGCTTCTTCTTGTTTGATTTTGAGAAAAGGTGAGATTTTTATCTCACATCTATGACTATAATTATCTTTGGTTGTTAGATTTGAATTCCTAACACTTCTTCATGAGAATTTGCTCTTGAATTGGATTGGTTTTGTGAATATTTCAATTTTTGGGTTTGATAGTCAAATTTGTGTGAAAATCCTTTCATGGATGTTTGATCATGCTTTTGGTGATGCACCGAGGAGCATATAGGGCCGGGTTGCCGATTGGCATAAACCCTTAGAGCCAATGTTCGTCCGGTTGCATTTTGGAAGAGTTTGCTCTTCATTTGAATTAGGTTGAAAAACAGCCCAGGCATGATTCAGTCGACTGAAAACTCTGTTCAGTCGACTGAACCTGGAACCCGAGAGTTTCCAGGCATGATTCAGTCGACTGAATTTTCTGCACAGTCGACTGAACCTGGAAACAGAAAGTTTCCTGAACCTGGAAAATTTCCAGGTACAGGGTCAGTCGACTGAATTCTTCTGTTCAGTCGACTGAACATGTTGTTTTTGTCCAATTTGCCTCTTTGGATTGGATTTCCAACTTAAATCGATTCGTGTTGTTTCCTATGTGTTGTTATCATTTGTTATGACTTTGATGACTCCTTTTTGGGAATTTTTGAATATCCATTTTGATGGATTCTTTATCGGTTTCGTTGGATTTTTATTCACATCTTCGTATGTGAATTTTAGTGATTGATTGTTTCTACAATCTTCTTTGTGTTTGTCACTTTAAAAATATAAAGGTTTTCTATACTAGTAGTAAATATCAAAACTCTTCCCTCAAACGATTTCAATACTAATTTTAATACCAAATTCGTTTACAAAACCGTTTTCTAATCTATTAGTATATATAAACCTTTACCTCACTCGTATGAGAAATCTAATTAAACGGCTTAGTAAAACAAGTGGTATGAAACGCTTGCGTTCACTTTGTTGGTTAATTCTTGGACTTGTTCGATTGAAAACTCTTGTGACAATTTTCTAGTGGAAATCTACAATTTGTTCGTAAATATTTAAGTTAAGCTAGTGGTTATGGGACATGAGGCTAAGCTCATATATTTACTAGCTTATTGTAATTGACACTTCTCGTTGATCATGACGATCAACTTTGTGATTTAGACTAGCAATGTGCGATGTCTCTTTGTCTGCGAGGGAGACTAAACCCCATTTTGTGGAGTTTCGACTCAATTTGTGATGGGGTAGCAACCCATGGTCTTCGGGCCGTTTGTGGAGCTTCGGCTCAATTTGTGATGGTTAGCAACCATGGAATTAGCATTCCGTTTGTGATACACGTGTTGGTGAGCTTTATGCTCCCGTTTGTGATAGGCCTTCCCCCTTTGTGATTTCTGGATTTCTTGAGATGATTTCTAGAATTTGTGTTTCACCAATTTTTCGTGATTTCCATTGGTAAGCCTTATCAATGTTTGTGCATTGGTGAATTTGTGTGTCATTGACTTTAGTGATTTCTGGATTTCTTGTGTAGTCTTCTGGAATTTGTGCGTCATTGACTTTTGTGATTGACATTGATATTATCGTCAATATTTGTGGTTTGATGAACGAAATAAGGAGTATGACATTCCTTTGATTCTTGTGTAGATTTGGTGACATTGATAAATCTCTTGATGATTTTCAACTTATTATATATATCACAGCTTGGCACTGTGATTATTATGTGTTCAGTCATATCTCTTATTCTATATCGTTTCATCTGATATTTATAGTTAGACTGATCCGTTTATTATTTTCTTATTAAATAATACTCGGGTCAGACCGAGATGTTACAGGTACTTCTGCTTGACTTCTCATCCGGGATTAACTCCTTGACTTTTGGGTTAACTACTTAGATTAGTAGTTATTTTGTTGTATACATTTGAGATATAGACTCCTTAATGTATACTTATTCTTTTGTGTAGTTCATGTAACTATTCTTTTGTGATATTGTGGATCTTTTTAGACCACTACTCTGATGTACACTTTCTAGTGTAATATTCATATCTATTTCCGCCTTTGTGATATGAATTGTCTGTGACTGATTTATGTTATGTTTATTTCTATATTTGTTTCCGAAGGATTTATATAGCCACCGTATAGTAGCTTTGAGTTTGTATCGGTATGTCGGATTTTCTCTTGAAATAGAATGCATGTTATATCATCTGACATATCGGTGCTCACGCAAAGAAATTACACGAATGGTCGCTCCTCAACAGCCTTATTCTCCGTGCTAGTTGACAGCATTCACCGTAATGTTCTTGGCTAGCGTGGGTATAGAGGTGGGGTGTCACATCGTTCCACTTTCCTCCCGCACTCTTCCTTCGAAGAAGGTAAAGTTCAACAGAGAGAAATTTACCTCGTAATTTTACAAAGGATCCATATTGTATGAACTTAAGTGACTTTGTTGTTGTATTATGTAATTCAGACAATCTTTATAAGTTCAACGTTCTTATTCTTTGTGGCTTTTTTTTAAATACACATGTTTAGTAACCATTGAGCACTTCTGTTTCAAAAGAACTCTTAAGTAAATTTGTCGAGCTAAAAAAGATTTTTAGGATAAAATATTAACTCTCAAAACCTCTCGATTACCAAAATATTATTTTCTTAGGGATCTTCAAGAAGTTTACACACAACTTCCCCACCTATATTTTGACTTCTTAGGTGACAAAAAAGACAGTTTACTTTAAAAATTCCGATATGATTATACTAAACTGTTATGCGGGAAACTAGCCCTCCTACCAAGAGATGGGATTATCACCAATTTCCCCAAATCAATATTCCTCACGGGTTTAGTGTTCCCTTTGACTTTACTTTCCCTATGTTTGTGGTTTCGCTTGAAAAAGCTAAGACTGTTACTTTCAAAATTAAGGATTGAATGTATAAAACTTGAGTTGTTGATGTAATTTGAACTTATTTATAGTTGTAATACTTCCTGGTTGTTAATGAAAGAACATGTTTTTCCTAGGTGTTGATTTTTCTTTAGTTTATTATTTTTTACTAGGAAAAACAACTAACACTTCCATCCAACGACCTGGACCTCCTCTATCGACTGGATAAACTTAAAACTAGACTAATGTTAGATATTAGAAAGTGCTCTCCAAAAGATGCTTCAGTTATACCACTTCCACACAACTCAAAAGCATGTAAATGGCATAAAAATACTATAAGTTGAAGTCAACATTAAGTAGTATGAATGAAACGACCTCGAGTTTAGAGGAGAAAATCAAAGAGAAAGACAAAGAGATCAAAGAACTGACTGGGAGCGTAGATACAATTAGTCGATCCGGACCCCTAACCCAAAGGATTGAGATTGATATAGAAATTGCTCGACTGTATCATAAAATTAAGAACCTTGAAGTTGACCTGCTAGAAAGCCAAGTATTGTGCCAACCTCTACAGCTTATTGCAAGTGGAGGCAGATCCAGCATTTCCACTCCTACTTCCATAAGGACAATTAGGTCCAAATCTTCAACTGGTAAAGAGAAATTTTCTTCCTTGGAAAACCCGCCTCTGGGTTGGATGATGGAGAAATTGCCAGATGGAGATGGTTCCGAGAGAATAAATATGAATGCACCCAGTTTCTGAAAGAAAAGTGGGACGAACAAGTTTCAAATATCTCAATAATTATCAAAGTCAGGTCGAGGAGCTAGGACACGAGAAATACGCTCTTGAGCAAAAGGTTAAAAAATTAGAGAGTAAAGTCAAAAAATTTAAAATATGAATGCACCCAGTTTATGAAAGAAAAGTGGGACGAACAAGAAACAAATATCTCAATAATTATCAAAGTCAGGTCGAGGAGTTAGGACGCGAGAAATACGCTCTTGAGCAGAAGGTTAAAAAAATTAGAGAATAAAGTCAAAACTTTTAAAAGGGGCTAATAAAATGCTCGAATATGCATTAAAGATTCAAATTGGCTCCGTTGATGATACATATATTATCCAAAAGAAGGAGAGGAAACTCAAAGAACTACTTGATGTGGCGATTTTTCATATTACTGAACCTTCCACAACCATTGATGTCTTAAAAGGGAAGGACCTTGAGTCTTAATTGAAAACAATTGAGGTAATGGCGCTTGAGAACTCCAGATTGAATTCTCTTGTAGATTATTTGATTGAAATAACAGTAGCTTTTAGCTTGAAAATCGATTATTCTTTTTTAGGTCCAAAAATGAACCAAAGACTGACCAAAGCAGCAGAGGAGGGATATTGACATTATCAACACTTTTTTTATATGGGTATTCCGATTATCTTAGGAATATTGGAGGCTCCCCTCTCCTTGTATAGAAGAAGTTTTTTACACTTTAGCGTAAAATCAAGTATCTTCTTACATTTCTAGCTCTTGCTTCTCTTTAAATTCTTTTTTTTGAAAAATATAAAGTAAATGGAGATGACTTCTATAATTTTCAAATATTACTTCATTCTCAAATTGATCATTTTTTTGTAAATGCCAATTAACTTATGAAAATGTTTTCCCATTGAACTTTGAAAATTTGAAAGCTTGGTTTTGAAAATCACTTTTAGAATGATTACTGAATCAACAGAATTTTAAATAAATCTTTTAAATTTGGTAAAATTGTGTATCAATTTTCCTTCTTATCCTTCTAAGCTGAATGACTTCGTAGATAAATCTTTGTTGCTTAAATATTATTACTCTGGCTGCTTTTTCCAGGTAAACTGCTTCCCTAGGTCTGAGTTTCTTGGATGGTTATTTGATGATTATATAAGCATGAAAAGTTACTTGACCTTTCCTGTGAAGGTTGCTTTAACTTTGCCTTGGGCTCATCTGATTGATTCTTTATGCGAGATTGCCCCTTCTATACTTTTTAGGTAAGGATTAAGCTGGTGGTGCTTTGGTCATGCCATCTTAGAGGAGATCAAAGTTTAAACCCGTCCTCCTTCTAAGAGGCGCTCCAGTTTCTTACAGGCGGGATGTAACGACCCGGTATTTTCAACCATTCGCATCCATTATAAGTGTATAGGTAGACACTCATGCCGGAATTGGATAGCTCAAAATACCGCGTTGTAAATAAAAAATTTGGCAAATCTCAGAATATACAGTAAATAAAATTACAGATCACAGACACAGAGTATATAAAAATGCAGCGGAAGAAAAAGAGATAGTGGTTCATGAAGCTACTATATAAATATGAGATACATCAGAGTTAAATAAGATACAACAGAAGAGTAACAGGATACATCAGGTACAAATCAGATAATCACTAAACCACTGGATACTGAAACAAAATAGATGGCTGGATCTTCAAGGAAAGCTCCAACGCCGAAGGTGAATCTGGAATGCTAACTCACTCAATCTGACCCGAGCGTAAAGCAAAACACAAAACCCTCGAGTCAGGACATAAATACTTATAAACTGTAAATCAACTCAAGTGAACAGTAACAAAATGCATCAGTAACTTAAAGGATGCTTGGGACCGCCCATCCTCTAAGGATCCGTTAAACTATCTACTATGTAGTAATATACGCTATATACGGTAGTGTCTAATCAGTAAAGTATAATCATATAGAAAATAGCGTTAAGGGGATGGTGAACCTTAACGCGGTCGGATCTTTAAAACCAAAATCGTAGTGGGCTCGATATAAGGATATGACACGGCATGCGAGGCAATGCCAGGGTGGATACACCGTTTGCACTCCCGGACCGGTGGTGACGGCAAGCCAGCAGCTTCCGCCCACCTCGAACAATACCCCCGAATCAAAGTGGCGCCACCGAATCGAATCACAACAGTAATAGAATAGTTTCCGATGGAGCATGCTCGATGAAAGGGTGCGACCCTTTGTGTAGCCCGGTATAGCTCCTGTTTTAGTCATATATGCCAACTCACGGGAGTTGGGTCCACGTAACATACCTCGAGAACGTCGCCACCATCCTACTTCATTCTGGAATCTCCACCGCGTACACAGTTGTTAAAGTGGTTTTCGGTATTGTCGAGCTATAAGACAATATCCGATCCCGGTCTCTTTAACAACCAATCGTTATTATAACCCATGGATATTTATTTCAAATAATTTATACTTTCAAGACCAAAATATCGTACTCATTTCAAAACAATATCACAATTGTATCATTTCCATTTCAAAAATAATTCAATATTATATCATTCAAATAAAACCCAAATTTTCAAATCATTGAATATTTCTTTAAATTTATCAACTTGAAATATTCCTTTAAATTATCATAGCATTTTGGAAATGTTACCTTAAGGAATCATAGCATTTTTGGAATGTACTACTTTCCACTTTACATTGTATATAATCAAAGCATTGATAAGCTTAAAATTTTAACATGTCAATTTATCATAGCCTTATAGTTAAACAAACTTTCTTACTGTAATATACAATTTAAACCGAAATTCTTATGTTAAGTTAAAAGCACCTTATTAATTTACATTATTATTATAATAAAGAAACTTTATTATTTTAATCATTTAAAATATGTCATTCACATAAATTAAAACTTGCTTATCAAATGTACGTTATCAACTTACATTTTATTATTACAGTAAGTAACATTTATCATTTTAATCAATTCGAAATACACCATTACATTGATAAAATCTACGTGTCAAATGTACGTTTTAAATTTTATATTCCTATTACAATAATAAACATTTATTAATTAAATCAATACCACACTACTTAAAACTTTACATGTTTCTTTCTTAATTAAAACTTTACATGTTCTTGCATTAATTAAAACTTTCATGTTCTCTCATTAATTAGGACTTTACACGTTTCTTTCATTAATTAAAAACTTATACATTTTTTTCATTAATTAAAACTTATATCTTTCTTTCATTAATTAGGAATTTACATGTTCCTATCATTAATTAGAATACCATACGTTCTTTCATTAATTAAAACCTATACGTTTCTTTCATAAATTAAAACCTATACGTTTCTTTCATAAATTAAAACCTATACGTTTTCTTCATAAATTAAAACATATACGTTTCTTTCATAAATTAAAACCAATACGTTTCTTTCATAAATTAAAACATATACGTTTCTTTCATAAATTAAAACCTATACGTTTCTTTCATGAATTAAAACCTATACGTTTCTTCATAAATTAAAACCTAACATTTCAGATTTATATTACCATTTCACAAATTTAACTAAACTTCCAGTTTATTTAATTAATTTAACATCTTTAGTTAAAACTCAAATTTCACATTTTCAAGTCAAGTTATATTTTAAAATTTCATTTTCAACAGTCATTTATTTAACCACTTAAATTTATAGAAAATCAATAATTCTTTAATAAATCACTTAAATTCAAATATAAATCAATTTATCATATTTACCATTTTCTAAATAAAATTAAAGTCCATTTTATTCATGTAACTTAAATATCATTTTTAGTCAAAATTCCAAATTTCAAACATAAGTTATATTTCAAAAATCTAGTTAATCCATTCATAAATTACATTTTTAACACATAGAAAAATCATAATTTATTTATTTTAAAACCTTTCAAAATCTATTTAAATCAAATTTCATAATTTTATATTTTTAAAATACTTAAAATATTCAAAGCACTTTATAGAATAACCACGGATCTGTATATAGTTTTCTAACCTAGGTCAAGTGATACGGATATGTATCATTTCAATCCGCAGTTTAGAAGGTAAAAATCCGGGTTCTATCATTTCAAACCCGCAATCCCAAGTTTAAATAAAAAAATAAAATAACTCAGGCCTATCATTTCAGCCCATTATGATTTTTATCCTAACAGGGAACTTGCAGTGTGATCATATACAGAAATAATATAAACAATGTCAATATCACAATACACAGTCATGTATCAGATGCCAGGTGAAAATTTACAGTTTTAACATGGTAATAACATGGTAATAACACGGCATAGCATATCATATGATCATCATTAACTTGCATAAACATTTTACATTACTAAACACTTGTCATCAATCCACTTTTCATAAGTATATATGTCAGAGTGAGAAAGACTCACCTTTTTCAAAGCTAGAGACCAAAACAACAAACACAAGAGCGATTCCGAAAGCACGACAAACACAATTTGAATTGAATGAATGGAAAGCCTTGATAATGATCTTGTATACAACAAATAAACAAGACCATATAAACATATGCATACAATATAAAGATTTGTTGAACAATAGAAAAGTAGAAGCAACAAATGACATTACCAAGCTTTTCAACCACTTTTGCTTGACCACAACTCCATGTATGCTCGGCCATACATGCTTAGGGCTAGGCCACACATGTTTTCAGGTGGAAAAGGATTTGGTTTGGCATCACAAAGGCATGGCAAGCACAAAAATGTGAAGTGGTAGGAGATGATATGAGGAGGTGTTAGGGTTAATTGGTGAAAGGTTAGGTTAAAAGTAAAAGGGTGGACTATAAAGGCCCATAGAAAGATAGAAAGTTTAAGGCGTTTCAAATTTCCTTTTCTATTTAATTTTATAAAACAAAATAAACTATGACTTCAAAAATACAAGACCACTTTTAAAATAGACTATAACTTCAAAACAAAGGTGACAAAACAAATTTTGTTCATTTCTTTTTTTTTTTTAAACAAAAGGGCAGAGGGAATATAGACTAGAATGCCAAATTACAGAGGTGACAAAACAATTTTTTTTTTTTTTGCTCATTTCTTTTTTCCAGAACAAGGGCCAGTGGAAAAATAGATTATAACTTCAAAAATACAAAGTGACAAAAGCAACTTTTTTTTTCATTTCCCCTTTTTTTCAAAACAAGGCTCGGTGGCAATATTACTTCAAAAACAAAATACAAAGGTGACAAAAATGGAATTTTTTTCATTCCTTTTTTTTCTCAAACAAGGCTCGGTGGTCTGGCATGGGTAGGGTCGGAAAAATATGGTGAATGGCCAAGCACGGTGGCAGGCAATAGGATAATGCAAAACAATGAAAGGAGAACAAATGAAATAAAACAAGAGTGAAAAGAAGAAAGAAAGAAAAAAGAGAAAAAAAAATGAAAGGAAAAGCATGCGCCGGTTCATACCTTCAGGAGATGCTCACGCAAATTTTGATGGAAGCAAAATGAATAATTTGTGGTATGTAACTTTTGAACGTGAAATATATATTAACATTTGCTCACTAATTTATGTAGAGGGCAGGCAAGAGTAAAATGCTTGAACGGTAGAGGCAATTTAATTCTATCCAATAGGTGGAAACGTATGGGAGGCAAGAGGGAAAGAAATAATTCACACACGGAAATGATTTAAGGCAAGATTTGAGCAAGATTTTGGATTCTCAAAAGAGAATATACGGCTGAAAACTTTGCATTGTTAACGTAAGAAAAAATCAAATAGATAACGAAAAGGCAAGAGCAACAATTAAATATATGCCCAAAGTAACGTACAAATTATTTTGTTTCTCTTATTAAATAACGTACAAATTATTTTGTTTCTCTTATTAAATAAATTTAAAATACTAACGTTTCTATTAGGAAAATAAACCATCACTTTAAACCAAAATTTAATAGCTATTATACCATAATTAATAACATTTGATTTAGCTTCATCCAATTGATTGTTAAATATAAAGTTAAGAAACAGATGTAAACATACGTAAAAGAAATGTAAAGTTTATTTCCCGTTTCACACTAATTATTACTAACTTTTTTTTATAAAAAAAAAGTATACAACAAATCTGACCAAAACAAAAGTGAAACAAATGTTACACAATTGTATACAGTTCAAGATGAAAATTTTGCCTTTAGAATTATAAAATTTAGAATTTCTATTAAACTTACACTTTTTATCCAAATCAAATTTTCAGACATTGTTTATTTTTATTTGGACAAATGATCAGAAATCATTTCAAGAAAATTTCCAAAATTAGATTTTTAAGAAAACAAAAGCCAAAGTCTTTAAATAAATGAAAAAAAATTAAATTTTTTGAACTTTTAAAATTTTAAGTTGAAAGTCACAATTTGACTATTTTGACCAAAATCAGCATTTTAGGCAAATATTCAACTTACACAAGTTTGAAATTATAACTCATATAAAATCAAGATTTTATATTTAAATAATAAAATTTTATCATTCAAATAAGTAAAAATAAGTTTTTAAACGTAAATTTTACATTAAAATAATTAAAATATACAATAAAATAATTACAAAATACAGGGTTATTACACTCTCCCCACTCAAAACTTTTCATCCCTGAAAAGGAATGAGGTATGGAAGGGCACAGAAAAGATAAAGTGAAATAGGATTAAGATAAGATGACAAGAAGATTGAAGTTATACCCGATAACTGTTGTTATAGGTAAGTTTTTACAAGGTGGAGGTGATCTTTCCAAGATCCTCCAGAATCAAGAACACAAGCACGAAAAAGGTGGATTCAAAATGATTACCAAAGGTCTATCAAGATTATAGAAAGATTTCTAAACAGAAAGATTGTAGAAAGATGCCTATACCGTCTATAGCAAGATAAGGAGAATAAGGACAACCAAAAGATAGTTTGAAAAACAAAATAAGGAAATAAATTTGAAAGCATGGAAATTTCAACTTAAATAGAGAATAAATCTTTACACAAGTTAAATAAATCTTAACTACCCCAAATTTCATTATCTTATTATCCAATCATCTTAAATTAACAATTTTTAAAACCAAGGGTTTGAAAAATAATCATTTATTACACTCACATTGTACTTAATAAATTTAATTCTTCTTTATTCCTAATTAAACTTAAATTTATTCCTCTCAATATATTCATCACTGATGTTAAATATTCTTACACTTATTATAACTGCTTTATTTTATTCTTAGTTCTTCTAACATTGTTTTATTGTAAGTTATTCAATTACCCTTTATTATTCTTTAACTCTGTTAATCGTTTTATAACTTAAAATTTAAGTGTATAACATTTATTATAACCACTCAAATTTTATAAAAAATATATTTTTATATTGTATATTATTCAATTACATTGTTAACTTCTAAAATTTTGGTAAGTTATATTTGAATGCAATTGTATTATACAAATAAAATTTCCAATTCAATCATTTCAAGCTTAAATCAAATTTTTCTTTTTCTTTTTATAATTGAAATTATTCTTTAAAAATAGAATTTAAGAATTAAATTTCCGATTCCATTCAAACCATTTAGAGATAAATAAATGTATGTACATAGTTTATCAAATAAAATCTAATTCATATGTCTATATTTATTATAAATCGAGTCATATTTTAGAATTTCAAATCAATTTAATTCCCAAAACAAAGCTGTAGCAAGACTACGGAACAGTCTCTTCACTTCGAAACTCGAAAATGGACGTCGATGATGCTGCAGTCATCACCGAAGTTATTTTCCAGCGACAAAGAGAAAAGTACTAATTTTAAACTTTTAAAATTCTTTGAAAACAAATTCTATTCAAAATACTTTAAATAATATAACCCTTTAAAACTTTAAACCAAAGTTTGAAATAATCGGAATTTAAATCCTCAAATTCTTGTTTTAAATTCATTTCAGTTCCCAAATAAATTTATAAACAAATATTTATAGATCTATTTGTAGAACAATAAATGATAAATCAAGTATTATCATTTCAAATTATCAATTTAAATCATTTCATTAAGTTCCATAAATTTACTTATATATCAAAATTTATTTCATTAACCAAAATTATTATTTTTTAAATATATTGTGTTTGTTTGTTCTGTCAAAGTGTTTTAGAAATCCTATCGATAGCGTTGATCAGACGAATCAATCGGAAACCCAAATCAACATCAACAATTCCAACAACACAATATAAAAAAAATATAGATTGACAAATACAATTCAAAATGTTTGAAAATATGTTGGAAACAAAAGACAAGATGATTAAATACAGAGTAGGGAGGTGAATAAGCTAAAATAAATCACGGGCAACCTTAATCGGGTCAACCGTGACTTAAAGTATAAGATCGAAGTGGATTTTCTGGGGTAAATCTACATTTGATCTCAAGAGTTAGAGTTTGGGATAATAGGAGATACTAGCATCTAAACCGAGGATATAAAATCTTTGGTGAATCGATGCTGTTGTAATAGAGTTTCACCCCTCTTACAAGAAAATTTTTGAGATTGGCGGGACCGCCAATTCACTATAAAGATCATTCGAAGTGGAGTTGTGGGATACTCCAGAATCAAATGAAGATGAATAGCGGGGAATAAGAATGGACTTTGGAACCGCAGGGAACGTTCCAAAATTCAAAGGAATCGAGTCAAAAGGGAAGAGATTCAAACTCGAATGAAAGTGATTCTGTAAATACATTCACTCTATATGCTGAGTTTTGCCTAGAGCTACCAAAGCTCTGATACCAACTGTAACGACCCGGTATTTTCAACCATTCGCATCCACTATAAGTGTACAGGTAGACACTCATGCCAGAATTGGATAGCTCAAAATACCGCGTTGTAAATAAAAAATTTGGCAAATCTCAGAATATACAGTAAATAAAATCACAGATCATAGACACAGAGTATATAAAAATGCAGCGGAAGAAAAAGAGATAGTGGTTCATGAAGCTACTATATAAATATGAGATACATTAGAGTTAAATAAGATACAACAAAAGAGTAACAGGATACATCAGGTACAAATCAGATAATCACTAAACCACTGGATACTGAAACAAAATAGATGGCTGGATCTTCAAGGAAAGCTCCAACGCCGAAGGTGAATCTGGAATGCTAACTCACTCAATCTGACCCGAGCGTAAAGCAAAACACAAAACCCTCGAGTCAGGACATAAATATTTATAAACTGTAAATCAACTCAAGTGAACAGTAACAAAATGCATCAGTAACTTAAAGGATGCTTGGGACCGCCCATCCTCTAAGGATCCGTTAAACTATCTACTATGTAGTAATATACGCTATATACGGTAGTGTCTAATCAGTAAAGTATAATCATATAGAAAATAGCGTTAAGGGGATGGTGAACCTTAACGCGGTCGGATCTTTAAAACCAAAATCGTAACGGGCTCGATATAAGGATATGACACGGCATGCGAGGCAATGCCAGGGTGGATACACCGTTTGCACTCCCGGACCGGTGGTGACGGCAAGCCAGTAGCTTCCGCCCACCTCGAACAATACCCTCGAATCAAAGTGGCGCCACCGAATCGAATCACAACAGTAATAGAATAGTTTCCGATGGAGCATGCTCGATGAAAGGGTGCGACCCTTTGTGTAGCCCGGTATAGCTTCTGTTTTAGTCATATATGCCAACTCACGGGAGTTGGGTCCACGTAACATACCTCGAGAACGTCGCCACCATCCTACTTCATTCTGGAATCTCCACCGCGTACACAGTTGTTAAAGTGGTTTTCGGTATTTTCCGGCTATAAGACAATATCCGATCCCGGTCTCTTTAACAACTAATCATTATTATAACCCATGGATATTTATTTCAAATAATTTATACTTTCAAGACCAAAATATCATACTCATTTCAAAACAATATCACAATTGTATCATTTCCATTTCAAAAATAATTCAATATTATATCATTCAAATAAAACCCAAATTTTCAAATCATTGAATATTTCTTTAAATTTATCAACTTGAAATATTCCTTTAAATTATCATAGCATTTTAGAAATGTTACCTTAAGGAATCATAGCATTTTTGGAATGTGCTACTTTCCACTTTACATTGTATATAATCAAAGTATTGATAAGCTTAAAATTTTAACATGCCAATTTATCATAGCCTTATAGTTAAATAAACTTTCTTACTGTAATATACAATTTAAACCGAAATTCTTATGTTAAGTTAAAAGCACCTTATTAACTTACATTATTATTATTATAAAGAAACTTTATTATTTTAATCATTTAAAGTATGTCATTCACATAAATTAAAACTTGCTTATCAAATGTACGTTATCAACTTACATTTTATTATTACAGTAAGTAACATTTATCATTTTAATCAATTCAAAATACACCATTACATTGATAAAATCTACGTGTCAAATGTACGTTTTAAATTTTATATTCCTATTACAATAATGAACATTTATTAATTAAATCAATACCACACTACTTAAAACTTTACATGTTTCTTTCTTAATTAAAACTTTACATGTTCTTGCATTAATTAAAACTTTCATGTTCTCTCATTAATTAGGACTTTACACGTTTCTTTCATTAATTAAAAACTTATACGTTTCTTTCATTAATTAAAACTTATATCTTTCTTTCATTTATTAGGAATTTACATGTTCCTATCATTAATTAGAATACCATACGTTTCTTTCATAAATTAAAACCTATACGTTTCTTTCATAAATTAAAACCTATACGTTTCCTTCATAAATTAAAACATATACGTTTCCTTCATAAATTAAAACATATACGTTTCTTTCATAAATTAAAACCTATACGTTTCTTTCATAAATTAAAACCTATACGTTTCTTTCATAAATTAAAACCTAACATTTCAGATTTATATTACCATTTCACAAATTTAACTAAACTTCCAGTTTATTTAATTAATTTAACATCTTTAGTTAAAACTCAAATTTCACATTTTCAAGTCAAGTTATATTTTAAAATTTCATTTTCAACAGTCATTTATTCAACCACTTAAATTTATAGAAAATCAATAATTCTTTAATAAATCACTTAAATTCAAATATAAATCAATTTATCATATTTACCATTTTCCAAATAAAATTAAAGTCCATTTTATTCATGTAACTTAAATATCATTTTTAGTTAAAATTCCAAATTTCAAACATAAGTTATATTTCAAAAATCCAGTTAATCCATTCATAAATTACATTTTTAACACATAGAAAAATCATAATTTATTTATTTTAAAACCTTTCAAAATCTATTTAAATCAAATTTCATAATTTTATATTTTTAAAATACTTAAAATATTCAAAGCATTTTATAGAATAACCACAGGTCTGTATATAGTTTTCTAACCTAGGTCAAGTGATACGGATATGTATCATTTCAATCCGCAGTTTAAAAGGTAAAAATCCGGGTTCTATCATTTCAAACCCGCAATCCCAAGTTTAAATAAATAAATAAAATAACTCAGGCCTATCATTTCAGCCTATAATGATTTTTATCCTAACAGGGAACTTGCAGTGTGATCATATATAGAAATAATATAAACAATGTCAATATCACAATATACAGTCATGTATCAGATGTCAGGTGAAAATTTACAGTTTTAACATGGTAATAACACGGCATAGCATATCATATGATCATCATTAACTTGCATAAACATTTTACATTACTAAACACTTGTCATCAATCCACTTTTCATAAGTATATATGTCAGAGTGAGAAAGACTCACCTTTTTCAAAGCTAGAGACCAAAACAACAAACACAAGAGCAATTCCAAAAGCACGACAAACACAATTTGAATTGAATGAATGGAAAGCCTTGATAATGATCTTGTATACAACAAATAAACAAGACCATATAAACATATGCATACAATATAAAGATTTGTTGAACAATAGAAAAGTAGAAGCAACAAATGACATTACCAAGCTTTTCAACCACTTTTGCTTGACCACAACTCCATGTATGCTCGGCCATACATGCTTAGGGCTAGGCCACACATGTTTTCAGGTGGAAAAGGATCTGGTTTGGCATCACAAAGGCATGGCAAGCACAAAAATGTGAAGTGGTAGGAGATGATATGAGGAGGTGTTAGGGTTAATTGGTGAAAGGTTAGGTTAAAAGTAAAAGGGTGGACTATAAAGGCCCATAGAAAGATAGAAAGTTTAATGCGTTTCAAATTTCCTTTTCTATTTAATTTTATAAAACAAAATAAACTATGACTTCAAAAATACAAGACCACTTTTAAAATAGACTATAACTTCAAAACAAAGGTGACAAAACAGATTTTGTTCATTTCTTTTTTTTTTCAAACAAAAGGGCAGAGCGAATATAGACTAGAATGCCAAATTACAGAGATGACAAAACAAATTTTTTTTTTTCCTCATTTCTTTTTTCCAGAACAAGGGCCAGTGGAAAAATAGATTATAACTTCAAAAATACAAAGTGACAAAAGCAACTTTTTTTTTCATTTCCCCTTTTTTTCAAAACAAGGCTCGGTGGCAATATTACTTCAAAAACAAAATACAAAGGTGACAAAAATGGAATTTTTTTCATTCCTTTTTTTCTCAAACAAGGCTCGGTGGTCTGGCATGGGTAGGGTCGGAAAAATATGGTGAATGGCCAAGCACGGTGGCAGGCAATAGGATAAAGCAAAACAATAAAAGAAGAACAAATGAAATAAAACAAGAGTGAAAAGAAGAAAGAAAAAAAAGAGAAAAAAAAATGAAAGGAAAAGCATGCGCCGGTTCATACCTTCAGGAGATGCTCACGCAAATTTTGATGGAAGCAAAATGAATAATTTGTGGTATGTAACTTTTGAACGTGAAATATATATTAACATTTGCTCACTAATTTATGTAGAGGGCAGGCAAGAGTAAAATGCTTGAACGGTAGAGGCAATTTAATTCTATCCAATAGGTGGAAACGTATGGGAGGCAAGAGGGAAAGAAATAATTCACACACGGAAATGATTTAAGGCAAGATTTGAGCAAGATTTTGGATTCTCAAAAGAGAATATACGGCTGAAAACTTTGCATTGTTAACGTAAGAAAAAATCAAATAGATAACGAAAAGGCAAGAGCAGCAATTAAATATATGCCCAAAGTAACGTACAAATTATTTTGTTTCTCTTATTAAATAACGTACAAATTATTTTGTTTCTCTTATTAAATAAATTTAAAATACTAACGTTTCTATTAGGAAAATAAATCATCACTTTAAACCAAAATTTAATAGCTATTATACCACAATTAATAACATTTGATTTAGCTTCATCCAATTGATTGTTAAATATAAAGTTAAGAAACAGATGTAAACATATGTAAAAGAAATGTAAAGTTTATTTCCCGTTTCACACTAATTATTACTAACTTTTTTTTTTAAAGAAATATACAACAAATCTGACCAAAACAAAAGTGAAACAAATGTTACACAATTGTATACAGTTCAAGATGAAAATTTTTCCTTTAGAATTATAAAATTTAGAATTTCTATTAAACTTACACTTTTTATCCAAATCAAATTTTCAGACATTGTTTATTTTTATTTGGACAAATGATCAGAAATCATTTCAAGAAAATTTTCAAAATTAGATTTTTAAGAAAACAAAAGCCAAAGTCTTTAAATAAATGGAAAAAAATTAAATTTTTTAAACTTTTAAAATTTTAAGTTGAAAGTCACAATTTGACTATTTTGACCAAAATCAGCATTTCAGGCAAATATTCAACTTACACAAGTTTGAAATTATAACTCATATAAAATCAAGATTTTATATTTAAATAATAAAATTTTATCATTCAAATAAGTAAAAATAAGTTTTAAACGTAAATTTTACATTAAAATAATTAAAATATACAATAAAATAATTACAAAATACAGGGTTGTTACACGGGAACAAAGTCTAACCCATCCTCCCTCTAGAAAGCGCTTCGGTCAGGCCTTATAGATGGAACCGAAGGCTGTTAGTCAGTGCACTGCTCATACCATCTTAGGCGGGACCAAAATCTAACACGTCCTCCCTCTAGGAGGCGCTCAGGTCAGGCCCTATAGGCGGGACCGAAGATTGGTCTATGTTTTGGCCAGACCATCTTTGACAGGGCCAAAGACTTACTCCATCCTCCCTTTAGGAGACGCTCTGATCAAGCCATGTAGGCGGGATCGAAGGCTTACGGTGCTGTAGCTAGGCCAGGTAGGACCAGAGGCTTACTTCAACCTCCCTATAGAAGGTGTTGCAGTCATGCCTTATAGGCAGGACCGAAAGCTTATAGTGCTTTGACCAAGTACTTGTGGCATGATCAAAGGCTCTTTTTTTTTATTTTGTAAGTTTTTTTTTAAAGAAGCATTTCTCTTTATTAAGCTCTAGATCTTTGTGAATACATTGATCTTTTGCTTAAGCCTCGTTAACAACTCTTGAAGTTTCCCTTTTTCCAAAAAAATTCGATCATTCCTTTAAGAGCTCGATGGTGATTGGAATTATGTTCATTTTTTCGTGGTATTGACAATAAGCGCCTTCGAGATTTCTTTCATTTCCTTGTAGCTTCTTCTTTGAAGGCTAGTAGTCTAATTTTTCTTTGATTAGGAGATAGATATTTTCATAAGAGGTGGTAAGGGAAAAGGCTCTAGCGGATTGGTGGTATTTAAGGAATTGCGCTTTTGGTCCTCATTTGGATCTTTTGTAATATTGGGTAGGTTCATTAGTTCTACCAACAAGTTTTCTCTTTGAAGCATCTCGAGTCTTGATTGATGCAGAGGAGTGATCAATTGAGCAAACTTATTAAAGTCCCTTGTCATTTCATATTCGAAGATAGTTCCTTTAGCTTGGAGTTGTATAGCCTTTGTTATCTCTGTGAATGGATCACTCCTTTTGCTCTCTCTACCTAGAGTAGAATAATAACCAAAATTGGGATGAGTCCCCTATGGAATGAATTTATGCTCCAATTATCTGGATCATAAGGAATCACTCGCCTATGTTTTGTCAATGCCGAGTTCCTTAATCTTAATGCTTGTTCCTTCTGAAATTGAAGGTTATGGGTGACTTGATAAGCTGATTTAGTAAGGTGGGGCTGGGAGGATCCTTACTCTGAGATAGTCATTATGCAGTTTAGTAAGGATATGTTGGATATGGAAAATCCTCTCTAGGAATATGCCGATGATCAGAGGTTCGGGCCCTCATTCCAGCATTAAAAATGTTTGCAAATTTCTTTGCTAACTTAATATGTAGGACAGGCTAGAGCTAATTTGGATAAGGGTTTAAGTGGCCTTATGCAAGCTTGGAAATATACGCAAGTCCAAATCCATTATGCTCAATCCAAGTCCAAAGATAAAGAAAAGATCCCATTTAGGGTAGCAATGGGGGACTATTTACAGAATTCGTCAATAGTTGGGATGGCTAACACGTGTGCCATCACCATCCCTTCAAATGGTAGATATTCAGCAACCCATATGTCTCCTGAGGCTCGGTGTCTCTTGTAAAAGCTCCACACGCTTTGCTAATGTTCAACTTGCTATTCCTTTGGAATTCGTTGTCCCTTTTGTTTATTGGAACTTGGCAGCACTTCTTCGTAGAAGCTCGATATCACTTGTTGGTTATAAATGCTCGACAACAGTTATTGTCGTAGAGGCTCAATAAAAGTTGTTATACCGGAGACTCGTCATCCTATAGAAACCTGATATCCTTCCCTATTTATAGATGCTCGACATCTTTTGATAGTGCATCATCCTTTCTTCATTCCATGCTCGACATCGTCCTGTGGTGTTGAAGGCAGACATTCCTTTTACATTGTTGACAATCCGGTTATCTTTGGGCTCAATAATTTTTGTATCAGAAGAAGGTCGATATCTCTAAGCATTTATTGGTTCGATATCTCCATCGTCTTTCAAAACTCGATATCTTTCCTCATTGTTAATGTTCGACATCACCTTCTATTTGTTAAGTACTTGACAACACTTAATGTTGTGGAGGCTCGTTACCGCTTAGAGACTCGACACCCTTTCATTGCTAGTTAACTACTTGGACGTTCGACATCTTAAAGACTCGGCACTTCCTCCTTGTTTGTTAACCACTTGAACGCTAGACATCCTTATTGTTGTTGAGGCTCGATAACTGTTTGTTATTAATGTTCAATACCTTCTTGTTATCGTTAAATGCTCGTTATTCCTTTTTAAATATTAAATGTTTGACAATTTTACTTTCTTCGAGATCGACATCTCTCGCCATTTTCAAGGTCGACATGTTCACTTTTGATGCTCGATCATGTTTTCAACATAATCTAAACCAATAAAAGTAAAACAGAATGGTTGACAAAACCAGAACAATCCATGATTGAAGGTTTTGAAGATCGAACCGTTAAACCAGTGACACTTCTTCTCTTCAATCCATGCAGGATTAAAAATTAACGCATAATATAGTAACAGTTCATCAAAACTCAATTTAAAAACTCATATTAAAAAATAATTGTGTATTATTTTTGCTTAAAATGTTTGTTTTTAGAAACATATAGTTTAAAAACATTAGCTCTAGTTTATTATTTTAAGGATGCATATCACAAGCTGCGATGTATAACTATATAAATGCAAGTTTATAAAACTATGATGTATGTTTGACAATATAATTTATAAATGTTTTATTAAAATGTTGAAACTAAATATTTAAAAAGCGTAATCGTGATGTGCTTAAAGATACTTGTAATTTTTAGTTTTGACTGTAATTGTAGTAGCACCTGAAAAAACAAAAAATAGTTGCATGATATACATCCAACATCGTTTTTCATATATCAATTCCAATCATCCCTACCCATAATATCAACCATTTATTTTAACGTTCTGAAGTTGATGAAAGTCAAAATCCGAAACTAATTAATAACAACCAATCAAATGAAGAAAGAGGATGTTACTAATATTTCCTATTTAGTGAAATGCATAGGAAATATTAGTAACATCCTCTTTGATGTTACTAATATTTCATATACATATTACCATTTAGTAACATCATAGGAAATGCTAGTAGCATCCTCTCTATTTAGTAATATACATAGGAAATATTAGCAATGTCCTCTCCGTTAATGTCAATTGAATCAATATTGCAAGCAAACATTTACCACGGAATGAGGACAGATTAAATCACGATGAATTGCGCAAAAAGCAAGGAAAATAAATATGAGAGTTGTACACGAAGTGTCCCGTGGGGTATATAACTGGAAGTAGAGTTTGTACAGAAGACTACTTACTATTCTTTATGAAATCGAGCATTAAAATTTGGACAAAAGGTCCATATTCGCAAAGCCTACGTACAAAAAGTCATTACTCATAAACTCATGCAAATTTGATTCCTATTTTGTTATTTTTTACCAAATTGTCCTCTCGTAGAAAATTGAGCATTGAAATCAAAGGAAAAAACAGTATAAATTAGCCAAAAACTAAAAATAGGGCCCTAATTTTCATAACTTTTTTGGAAGGGACTTTTCTTCCATCATCTTTTAATTATGGGGACTTGGCAGCTGTTTGCCTTAATAAATAAATGCCCCAGACAAGTTCGGGTAAATTACGCATATCTAACTCGATTTTTACGGAACCATATTTTGAACTGTGCGCACGCCATGGTAAATGCGTTTGCATTATTGCTTCTATTTCGCTCAATTTTGCAATCCAAAAAAAAATATTAAATGGAAAATTATATAAAAAAAGGGATTAAAAAGAGTATTCAAATCTATCATCAATTAAATGAAATCGATGCATAAATTTCACTCTACATCATCCATGCTCGAAAGTTGATATTATGTTATGCTTTAACATGATGAATTTTATTAGCGTTTTAATTCTGAAATTAGAAGATCATTTGTTTTGATTAGAAGAAAATTAGATTCTAATTTCATGCTGATTAAATTTGTTAGATAATTAGGTAAATCGGATTGCATGTAATTAATTGAATTTTGTAGCAGGAGTTTTAATTCACGAATTTCCACAATTTTAATTCAATTTGACACGCTTTAATACTCAAAAGTGTGCATTTAACAATTTGTACTCATCACAACATCGTCGTCAATGGATAACTAAAGATTGGATAACCTCTGGCACATAAAATGAAAGATTACACAAATTAATGTGGTTATTTTCAATGAACAACCTGCAACAAGCTAAGGATAACTACTTCGAACCATAATGTTACTATGTACAAACAACCAAAGAAGAAAAAAGGTGATAACAATGTTTTCTTTTATTTAATTTTGCAACAAAACAAAAAAGCAAGTGATTAATTAGGTATTTTTACTATTTACAGGTAAATAGGCACAAGGAAGAAGTTGCAAAAAAAATTAATCTCAGGGACAACAAGTTTGCTTTTTAGTCTCAATGGCATTTATTACTGTAAACTGAAAATGATAGTGACAGCTCTCATTCTGTGATTTACACCAAAAAGTGTCTTCAGCCTAGAAATCAAACTTTTTGTTCATGAAACTAAATTTTTCTCTAACTTTTCTTTGAGCCTAAAACTCCTTTTACTTATTTGTTTTTAATAAACATGTTCTTTCAACATATTACAATATTACAAGTTAATAAGAAACTTGACAAAAATATAGACTTCTATTTGGATTTATAAATTATCACGTTTTCAACATAATCTAAACCAATAAAAATAAAACAGAACAGCCGACAAAACCATAACAATCCATGATTAGAGATTTTGAAGATCATAAAACCATGACAGCTCTTCTCTTCAATCTATGAAGGATTAAAAATAAATACATTAATATAGGAATAGTTCATCAAAATTCAATTTAAAAACTCAAATTAAAAAACAACTTTGTATTATTTTGGAATTCGAAATGTAGTTGGTCTCCATATTAGACCGAATAGAGAAACCTCTTCTCAATAATGTTGCACAAGACGTGTTTTTTCATCTCTTTAGCGTGTGGCGCTTTGAAAAGTAAAAAACTGAACGCCGATGCCTAGGGCTTTTTAACGCGTAGACGAGGACTTTAATAACTATGATTATCATTTCTATTTCTCTCATTTTTGCATTCCTAAAAACAACTATATATTACATGGAAAACTATATAAAAAGAATGGGATAAAAAGGAGAATTTAGGTTTAATATCAATTAAATGAAATCGATGCATAAATTTCACTCTATATCATCCATGCTCGAAAGTTGATTTTCTGTTATGCTTTAACATGACGACTTTTATTAGTGATTTTAATTCTTAAGTTAGAAGATCATTTGATTTGATTAGAGAAGATGAAGTTCTAATTTCATGCTAATTTGCTTTGTTAGATAAGTAGGTAAATTTGGTTGTATGTAATTTAATTTTGTAACATTAGTTTTAATTCACGAATTTCCACAATTTTACTTATATCTAGATTTGATTAGAAGATTAGATACTAATTCATGTTGAATTGATTCATTAGATCATTAGGTAAATTTGATTGTATGTAATTTAATTGAATTTTGGAACATGAGTCTTAACTCACAAATTTCCACAATTTTACATAACTAGGTCGATTTTGAATCATGGTAATACTAAAAATATGATGTCATATGCATCCTTGTTTATTCTTTTCAACACCATGATACGGTGGCCAAAAGCATAAAAAGGGTGCATTTAGCTCCACCAAGGGATGTAGTGCTAAATGCACCGCATTTTGTTCTTCTGCCCACCACATCATGGTGATGGAAAGAACAAACCGAGGTGTATATAGTAGTACACTACTAAAATGATGTGGTAAAAACAGAATGATTTGAAGTTGAAATAGTGAAGAGCAAATCAAGTACATCAAAATTATCTTTTATAGTATTTATGGATGTTTTTATGCATGAAAATAAAGGTTAGACAAATTTATACATAAATATAGTACCAAGATCTAAAAAATTAATCTGAAATCAACATCCAAAATGCAATATATCATCTAATTGAAGATCAAATCTTTAAAATCTATAAGATAATATTGATCAAGATCCAATATTTAAAACATTAACTAAAAATATCGATGTAAGAACGATGAAAATAGAAAAAATGAAATTGATCTGTAAATTGTTTGGAACAAAATACCCATTCTGAATTACTGAAGAAAATTAACTTGCAAGCAACGGTCAAAGCAATTACACTCAACTAACCATAATTTTTTAGCCATCAAATTTGAATAAAATCACCCTGATCGTTACATTTTTCCATCTTTTACGAATACCGTCCTCGAGATTTCAGTGATGGAAAAACCATAACAAAAGCCAAACAATGAACAAAAGTTAAGCATACCAAAAATAAAATCACCTACAACCCCGGTCGAAGGTACGGTGTCCTATCATATCCAATTTTATTTTTCAAACCTAAGTTCTGATACCATTGCTGATCCGGATTTTCGAACTAAGTCAAAATCGTCGAAAACTCATCCGTTCTAATACTACGAATGAAAACTACGGAATGAACATATCAAAATCTAAAGCATATATAATGTTTTATGTTAAATGTATAGAATACAGTTTCAATAATACAACTTTATCAGAGTAATCATTTATTATACAGGGTGTGTTTTATTACGTACAAAAGATATACCGTAAATCTACCGCTGCACAAGTTTGATGTGAAAACGATAATAGTCATTTCTGCAATCTCAATAAACATGTCCATACGAAATAAAATGATAAGCAGAAAAAAAAAAATCAACACACGGTACACATCAAACAACAAACAGAAAAAGGATATATTATCATTAAAGTTGTGCCACAACCACTCGAACTAGCTACGTATAGAATCAAGTCAGCATAATTCTCTCATTCACAAATAGAACTCAAAAGAAGTCTACAATGCAATATAAGTAATATATGAATGCAACTAGTGAAAATTATCTACTTTTAGCTTATATCTTTATATTTCGATTTCCAAAATCTAATTACCTTTTTAATTTCAAATATAATAATCTCTTTTAAAAATACTTATTCGAAAATAATCCATACGAACCAAATATCCAATTTTCTTTTCAATTCATTCTAAATAATAGCATTTACATCTTTTGTGACAAACCATACTTTCAAGCTCAAATCAAAACCTATAATTTGTATAAATCAATTTTTGAAATAATCTCCTATCAAAATACATACTAAAAATGTATCAAAATAGATTGGGAAATATGAATTTGTTAGTGAAAGTATATGCATATTTTCTGATTAGGATTTTTGGGTACTGTCCATTCAATGAGATTTGTCGTCCAACTGGTATCTGCGGTTTTTCTGCTTTCATGCAACGATTGTCAATTGTCGTGATTACATACCCGAGAGGTGTGTTGTCCTAAGTGACGTTTATTGTTTTAGTGAACATTTGCCTATGGCGTTATTTACATTAAGTGATATTTTTCAATCTGGTTTGATACACTTTTATGTATGTACTTTGATAGAAGAATATTTGAAAATTTAATTTATATAAATTATAGGTTTTGGCTTAAACCTAAAAGCATGATTTGTTACAAAAGATGCATATGTTATTATTTTAAATGAATTGAAAAGAAAATCGTCTATTTGGTCTGAAAGGATTCTTTTCGAATAAGTATTTTCAAAAAATATTATTATATTTGAAATTATAAAGATAATTAGATTTTGGAAATCGAAATCTAAGGATATAAGCCTAAACGGCTAATTTTATGAAGTTGCATTCATATATTATATGTATTGCATCGTATGCTCCTTTTGAGTCCTATTTGTGAAGAAGAAAACTACAATGGCTTAATCCTGTAAGTAGATAGACCGAGTGGTCGTAGCACGGTCTCAATAATAATATATCATTTTCATGTTTGTTGTTTGATATTCACCATTTGTTGATTTATTGATCCCGCTTACCATTTTATTTTGCATTAAAATGTTTATTGAGCATCTATTATACTATATATAATAGAAGTAGTTCAATCACATCCTTTTGTGATGTAAAACTGTATGATCATTCGATTTAACACTTTTTATCAGTTCTCTCTGCAAATGGTTAGAGATTGGAGATCACGAGCTATTTATTAACTTTATTTGTTTATCAAATAGTAGAACATATTTATCAAATAGTAGATCATAAAAAGCACTTATTTTGGTCTTCTTAATACTCACTATTACATGACATTCAATTTCCTTACAAAATTGAATTTTCGTTCGAATTTGCATGCTTCGAATCGTCTATCTTTAATATCACAGTTGCACATACTTATGCGGTTATATTCAATAAACCACGAAGGGGGAAAATTCAAAGCTAAAGAGGCCAACTTTTATATTGTTCTTGCATAGACAATACAATATTTACTCTATTTAATTTTGCAACAAAAATGATTATTAAGTATCTTATAGTTTATATGTTTTTGATAAACATGTTTTTTCAAAATATGTCTACTCAATAAGAAATATCTTTCTTTTGGAAAACATTGCGCATAATTTAACAAAAAAATACAAAACTCCTATTTGGATTGATAAAAGTATCACATTTCCATTACAACTGTCAACTACCCATCAAAATGAGAACCAATAAGAATAATATCGAATCATGGTCTATTAAAATTTAATATAAGAATGGTTTATCAAAAAACAGTAAAAAAAACATCTAATTTAAAAATTATCTTACAATTTTTTGGCTTAAATTGCTTGTTTAAAGAAACTTATAGTTTAAAAACATTAGTCCTAGTGTAATATTTTAAGGGTACATATCACAAAGTGGAGTTGTGATGTATACTTTGCAATATAATTTATAAATGTAAGCATAAATTTTGAAACTGAAAGTTCCAAAACCAGGGTATTTATGATTATCAGTTTTGAATGAAATGAGTAGTAAGAAAAATAAGAAATAGTAACATGATAAGCTGGTGAATAAAAGCAGCCTTCGCCTATGATTTCACAGCTGGCTGTAAGTGGGTGAATGGGCCATAACGAATGGCTATATATTTCAAAAAGAATTAAATTATTAAATATAAATCAAACGGTTCGGTTTTATCTTGTTCTGCACCAGCGGTTTGAACCGGTTCTAATCAGCAACCATATGATAAATGATGATCAATCTAACAGAACGACTCTAGTATAAGGCTTCACAGGGCAGGGCAGTCTCAGAATCCAAATCAAATTCTGAGATTATTCAGACTTTTTCTAAACTAAGAAAATATGATGTAAAATTGGATGTATTTTAAGTTACTCAAAATCATGTAATATCATGCATGAACTATGAAAGAGTTGGAAATAATGGTAAAAAGAAAAGATATGTTAATATTACATGTCAGCCTCTTTTATCTCCTAAATAAAATTAATAAATTAAGATATTTGTCCAGTATGAAGATTTATTTTAGCGATATGAATTTGGTGAAAGTCAAAATTGTGTACTAAATAGCAAAACACAATAAGGCCACTTATTCAGACCTCGTTGATCTCGCTCGAGATCTTAAATGAGACGAGATTTGGCGAAACGAGATAGTAAATTTTGTTTATATATAACTTGACACATATCTCGTTCAAGATAGCGAAATTTGAGATGAGATTTCGCCAGAAGATCTTATACGATGTTATGTTTTATCATTTACAATTTTCTCGTACTACTTATGTGAGTCCACAAAAAATTACACTCCAATGACTTTTACGTAACCTCTAGTTCAAAAACCAGACACGACCGAATTCCAAGATTTAAAACCTATACGCTGACAACCGATCAAAATGAAGGTCATTAATGTCATAGAAACAAATAATGCAAACAAGCATTTACCATCAAACGAACACAAAAAAAAGGCCAACTGCACGAAAGAAAATAAGTTTGGGAATTGTACTTGAAGTTGTCCAGTGGGAAACATGGCCAATTGCATCAAAATTTGCTCCAGCTACAAATAAATAAGCCCTATACAACTTCATCCACAAAACCTAAATTCATATAACAATTTCAGGTATGGACAACCATGTAACAATGCCCATATCCAAAAGCATACAGAAACATAGGGATGCACGCAGCTCATACTCAACCCGACCCACCAACCCGACTCAACCTAGTTCAGATCCGATATGGGTTAACAATTTGAAACCCATACTATACACGGGTCGGGTATGATCAGTCACATTTTAACTCAACCTACCCTATGTAAAAACTCATTCAATATCAGCTCATGAAATTAAAAAAGTCAAAATGTAAAATAAAATATATGTATTCTAGAATAAATATACTAAAAAAACCATATTCGATGTCAGTTCAAGTCAAATAAAAGAAATCAAAACACATTGGATTGACAAAGAGATTTTGATGAGCATTCTAAGAGCAGTTTAATGTAGGAATGAAACTCTTAATCTAATATGTCATGAACATGTGATAACTTCTATAATGAAAATCTAATTTAAAAAATGTACTGTAGTGAATTGGTTGTATTTAATACACTATGCTAGTTAAAATCTGTTACTTTGAGTTGAATGTATTACTGTTTTCTATTGTTTTTTTCCTTTAAATTCTCATTTTTAGTATTAGGTTTATGTGACTCGATCCAATCCAACCCAACCCAAACTTGCTAGACCCAATCGAACTCATACTTCAACCCAACTCATATTTCTACCCAACTCATATCCGACCTTATATAGAATCGGATACGGGTTGAATTATCTTTAACCCATTCTTATATGGTTGGGTGAAGCAAAATATTTTCTCCAACCCGACCCAACCCTACTTTGTGCAGACCCAAAACAAATTTATTATAAGCAACTAATAGTTATTTCTTCCATTTAAACTTCTAAGAGGCTGATTGGGAACAGCTTATTTGTTTCCACTGCTTGAAAATTTTAAATACTAAGTTTTAATTTCAAATATTACCTTTAAAATAGAATTAAATGAATAGTAACGCGAAAAAATGATTGGGTAAACAAATTGAAATTGTGGTAAAATTAGTTGTAAAATGGTAATAAGCCATATGCAACTAAATGTTGCATATAACTTGTCAACTTACAAATAACTTATTTTGCTTCCTTCTAAGTTGTTAACAAACACAAATTGCTAAGCTTGCTCAAAGCTACCTATACCATCTCCTTGTTATAAGATTATACCACCAGGCAAATTCAAATAAGCAAATGACCAGTTATGGAACAGGGTTATGCTACCTCTTATAAAGACATGTCCAACATGCCGATAATCTCATATTAAACTTCTTGATGTAAATTTCATTCCGAACTACTAAGATAGTGTACATAATCATATAGCAGAAAGCAGGTGCTTTTTAATGCAAATTCTTGGATAGACATTCTTGTACATATGTATCGAGCTTATGATAAACGAGCAATCTACAGATAATACAAAGGTGTATAATATCTTGAGTCAAACCACAACAAAAGGTTCCAAATTACTCTAATGTGGTTTTAACCCCGACTTAACTCGCATAGAAACGGTAGCACTAAACAATTCTTCAAAATTGATCTGAATACAGTACCCAAATATTACTTGTGAATATTTTCATCAAACTAACCATAACCAGCAACAAAATGATAAAAATATTAACTTAATGAAGATCCACAGCAGAAATGAAGTTTCCTATAGCAACAAAAACATGTAGAAAATAGAAGAAAAACCTTAAAAGACAAAAAGAAAGAAAACTTCACTCGAGAGGCACCTCAATGTCACCAGAAGTAATTTCAGCCTGTAGATCCTTGGGATCTTTTCCGTCAACAGTGCATCCAACGCTGACGCAGGTGCCGAGAATCTCCTTGATAGTGCCGCTAAGATCCTTGGCCATTGATCTCGGCCTCATAATTCTAGCAATCTCGATGACATCATCGAGAGAGATGTTGCCGGAGTGCTTGATGTTCTTCACCTTTTTCCTATCTCTCTCCGGCTCCTTCAATGCCTTGATGACCAGAGCGGAAGCTGAAGGAACGACGGATACCTTCGCCTGACGATTCTGGACGGTGAGCTTGACGGTAACGCGGAGCCCCTTCCAGTCTTTAGCAGTTTCCTTGGCAATGTCTTCTCCGATCTTTTTGGGGGAAAGACCGAGGGGACCGATTTTCGGAGCAAGAGAACTCGCTGCTCCGACCTCGCCTCCAGTAACCCTCACGTACACTTCGACCACCTGAGACGGATCAAATTTTGGCGGCATTTTTTCTTTTGCTGATGTTCTGAGATTGAGGAATTGATGATGGCGGCGACTAGGGTTTGCATTGAGAACACAAATTTATAGGAGCAAGTACACTATTCTGGGTTTTGGTTTCATTTTATCTTATGGGCTTTATAAATGGGCTACTGACAACTATTTCAGCCATAATCCGTTCTAACCAACAATAAACCAACACACTTGTACTCTTGGAAAAAAAAATTTCCGAGGTAGTAACGACAGCTCCAACCTACATATAAAGGATATGCAATTACCAAAGTGCCCTTTCAATAAAAATAGATGACATATACGGCAAGGGACATCTATGTAATTTCTCCTGCGCATGTCTCCGGTTACGCTTACGTTTCATTTCGTTGTCTGGTTGTTCCCATGTCATTCTATATCCAACATATGTCCTTCGGTTTTCATTTGCTGGTTTGTATTTGATCTTACCCGTCCTTTTATTTTAAAAAAATATCTCATGCAAGCATGATTTTTATGAATTTGAAAAGCAAATAATCCTTTCTTTCATTATTTTTTACAATATTCTTAATCAAGATATCGTTTGGGTGTTATCAATTTGAAAATTAAAGGTGCAATTTTAATTTACTTTATTATCTAGCAAACGTTTTTTAGGTTGCAATTTAGGTATTATTGATGTGTAACTTGTGTGTTGCATACGGTAATGTTGTAAAATATAATATTTATATTTTGTCTTAAAATTAGAACTTTGTATGCAACGTACAAAGTATGATAAAATCAGTGAAATTAACGGTTAATTAAAAAATATTATTATTGTTTATGTGTAATTTATGTTATGTGGCTTCTATATCTTTATACTTAAGTAAAAAGTTAATAATTTATCATTTTCATTAGTACGAATATAGCATGTTGAAACTGGCATATTTTAATGATTTATTAAATTACCAAATATTACTTAGCTAATTTTTTTCTTAATACATTACATTTAAAATTATACCATTGGTTTAAATATTTGGACTCGAATGTAAATAGTAGAAAAGAATTGAGAATGATTTTGCAAAAAGAATTGAAATTTTGATGTAGTGCATATAAAATTATTAGATAAATGATTATAATGTTTTACAAATTAATTTTGTCATCATTATTTGTGTACATAATTTAACGTGTGTGATATGTATGTCTTTATAGTCGAATGATTTTTTTTTACTATTTTTGTTAATACGAAAATATATATATGTCCGTATACCTACGTACGTACGTACGTACACATGTATATATATAAATTGGCACATGCTTTTTTCCAGATTTATTAGAAGAGTAAACCGACTATTTAGTGAGATTATTCCAATGGTTTAAATTTGAGATTATGTAAGCAGTTTAAATACGTGATTTTGAATATATGATATTAAGAAAGAATTTAAGGGGGGAATTCTAATTAATATTAGAAATGTTAAAATGTAAGTATTTGAAGCTAAATACAGAATTTTTCAATCTATGATATATTGACTTAAGTGGCCATTGCATCCCAAACTAAGCTTTATTGATTTGTTGATTATAGAAAATGAAAATGAGAAGGAAGTACGATTCAAAGTTCGTCCCAACTTAATAGGGGTACATGTTTATTTATAGAAAAATAATGTCTTGGATTCTTGACACGTGGTATCCATCGGAAACGAACGGTCGAGATTTTACTGATGTGACATACTATTGGTTTGATATATGGCGCGGCTCGCTTTTGATCTCTTCATGATGATGCGACATAGCTAGACTAACCAGAAGTTGCCATATGGCTACTTAGAGTATTTCACGTGTCGATTTCTTAATGTGCACATTTGATATCATCATTTATTGGTTTGTGATAACCTTGAGTCTCATCATGCGACAACTTCCTTCTTTGGCCTATGATAATACCAATATGCGATAGCATCCCCAACATGCGACAACCTCGATATTTAAATTTCAACATGCGCGATAGCTCCAATATTGGATAACTTCAACATGTGATAGCTCTTCGTCTCAACATTCGGTTATTCTCAGCATGCTATAGCTTTATGGGTTCAATATGTGATAACTTCGATAGCTTTGCTACTTCATTATGCGATAGCTTCATGGCCTCAACCCGCGACAGCTTTATGGTCTCACCCACGATAGCTTTGTGGCTTCTGCACGCAACAGTTATAACCTGCAATAGCTTTAACTTTGTTATGCAATATATGATAAATTCAGTGAAATGAATGGTAAATTAAAGAATGTTAATATGTTTATGCGTAGCTTATATATATTTTATATGTAAGTAAATAATAATAATTTTATCATTTTGTTGATATGAATATGGTATGTTGAAATTGACACGTCTAAATGATTTACTAAATTAACAAATATTTTTTAATCGATTTTTATGAATATGTTAAATTCAAATTTACATATTTAGTTTAAATATCTTGACTCAAATTTAAATATTAGCAAAAAATAAATAAGGGATCTACAAAAAAATTATGGAAATTTTAATGCGCGATTAATTAAAGTTAAAAATAAAATTTTTTAATATAATTTATATAAAGTCGTGAGATAAATTATTATAACTATTCTTTAAATTAACTTTGTTATTATTATTTATGTATGAAATTTAGTGCGTGTGTGTGTGTGTCAGTCCATAGCGTTAGCCCAAAATGGTATAATACAATATAAAGACAAGTCCGACATTATATTAATATCAAGTAAGTACTTTCCAAAACTACCGCAGCTTCTTTCTCCTTCCTCCTTCGTTCATGGCGGCTGGTGAAGATAGCTCATACTTGAGATTCCTACCAATGGAAAGCTCGGATCCACTTCTGCAATTCGAGCTTCGTCTCGTTCCAGCTTGGTAATGGAATTATTTTTAATTCTCCTTTGAATTATCTGCAAGTCTCCTTTTGCAAGCTTACTGACCTCAAAATGACTTCTCTGTTTGTTTTGAAACACGCGACGGTTCCTTTCTTTCCAAATGCTCCAAACAGCCACAGTTTTGGTGATTTTGTACAATTTGGCTTCCAAGTCTTTGCTGTGTCCTCTCTGAATTAGGTATGTGATCTCTTCTCCTAAATTATTTGATTGAGCTGAAGAATTTGTAAATGATTTCCACACCAATTTGGAGAAATTACAGTCAAAAAACAGATGCTCATGTGTTTTGAATTCCCACAGGACATAAGCAGTGTCGTTTATCACTCCCCATTTTGATAGCCTGTCTCTGATAGGTAGTCTTTGTGAAGGCCTTCTTCGGGTTGTTCACATGATCACATATGATTTTGCTCCATAATGTTTTGTTATCTTTTTGTTTAACCTCATTCCATGCATACTTTTTGGTAAATTCATTACCAGTAGATTTCCACACTCATATGTCATTCTCTCTCCCACTATAAATTGGCATAGATTGAATTTTTCCTTTTTTATCTTGATTTACTGGCAAGAAGGAGCAGTTCCAAGCATTGTTATAGATCACATCTTGTACACATTTATCAGGACATCCAAAATCAGAAAATGTATTAAGGCCCAAAATATCAATCAAGGATTCACCATGTATTCAGGGGTCTTTCCACAGGTCTGTATCCCTCCTTGTAGCTATTCACGAGTGCAGCACGAGGCTAGGGTATTTCTTGCTCTCAGAATTGCTTTCTAATTGGATGAAGCATTATTATCTATAGACATTTGCCAAAAATTGCCTTTAATGTACCTTTGTCTCGTCCATTTGCCCCATAGACCCTTACCATTGATAATTCTCCATGCTTGTTTCAAAGTTTAAACTGTTCTCATGTCTTTAAATCTTCTGAGTCTCACACCTCCTTCATCTTTTGGTCTGCACAAATTTTCAAATTTGATTTTGTGAATATCTCCCTTCCATATGAAATCTGCACAGACTTTTTCAATTTTATGCATTGAAGCATCAGACAATTGAAAAGTTTGCATCCAGAAATTGACTTTAAAGTATATAACAGTATGCACCAATTCAATTCGACCAGCAAGAGATAGAAGTTTGGAGCTCCAGCCCTGTAGTCTGTCTCTAATGGAGGATATCAGAGTTGCACACTCCCTGTCATCGATCTTGTTGGAAGATAGAGGAACACCTAAATATTTCACATGAAGAATGCCTTCTTTCACATTCAAGAGATCCAACACCTCTGCTTTTATATTACACGTTTTATTGAAATAGCATTTGGTTTTCTGCTCATTTACTTTTAGGCCAGCATATTTTCCTAAGCTAAGAAAAATGTCTTTAATTGTTTTAGCTGATTTATAACTGGATTTTATACAGATGATCAAGTCATCCGCATAGAGTAAATGACTCACGATAGGCTGAATGTTAAAAATAGGCTGGATACTGGATAGTCTTGTGATGAATAACCAACTCCATTTGTAAGAGAAGTATTCCATAGAAATTGCGAACAAATAAGGTGATAGAGGGTCACCCTACCTGATACCTCTATTGGATTCTATAAATCCTTTTGGTATGCCATTGATTAAGATAGAGAAGGTAGGTGTAGAAATGCATTCTTTTATGAGATTCACAAAGTTTACTGGAAACCCCATAGAATTAAGCATATGAATGATAAAGTGTCTATTAATTTTTTCATATGCTTTGTGGAGGTTAACCTTTAGACAGAATTTATTAGCACATGGTTTGTTAAAGTTTCTAACTAGTTCATGTGCCATGAGAGAGTTTTCAGAGATACTTCTACCCTTGATGAATGCACTTTGACATTTAGAAATGAGATCAGGTAAGATAAGCTTCATTCTATTGCATAAGATCTTGCTTATAATTTTGTATATCACATTACAGCAAGCAATAGGTCGATAATCCTTGACTTTTCATGGACTGTCCTTCTTAGGAATAAGGCAGATGAAGGTGTGATTGATTTCTTTAACAAATTTACCACTTTGAAAAATATCTTGCATGGCTGATATGATATATTCTTTCAGGTCAATCCAATGGAGGAGGTAGAACTTGGATACGAGGCCTTCTGGTTTGGGGCTAGAGTCAATATAGATGGATTGTAGAGCTTCCAGCACCTCAGCTTCAGTAATTTGTCTGGATGGCATTCTTCTGCCTCTGGAGTTTACTTGCCTTCTACGTTTAATGTCTGGTAAGTTGGTATTACCTTCCCTATTGAACATGTCATAATAATATTTGATTGCTTGTTCCTCAATATCTGCTACATTGGATAGTACATTACCATCCCGGTTAATAAGATGAAAGTTGTTGTTCATGTTACTATGAATTACAATCTTAGTGTAAAAAAATTTGGTGCCAGTAATCCATTTCTCTTTGGCTTTTTTCTTGAGTTCGGTAGCTTTAGTTCTGAGAGCCTCTTTTAGATTCCCCTGGGCTTGATAATATTTCCTCCATGTGTCATCATTAGCAGTTCCATTGTCTATCATTAACAAAAATACCTCACATTGTTTCTGCATGATGGATATTTGATCTCCATCTTTGGGTCTGCATCTATTCCAATTTTCAATTTTACATTTTGCTGTTTCGAGAAAATGAAGTAGCTTGTAGCATCGAGATCCCTCTACTAGAGGTATATTATTAATTTGTATGGCCTAGTTGTATCCCTCTATCTCATGCCAGTGATTATCGTATTTAAATGGCTTACCTTTATCATTCAATTCTTTTTATACTAAATTAACAAGGATAGGGCGGTGATCACTAGTAGATGGGGGGAGGATATTAACCTTAATGTTAGAAAGTAGATTAATGCAATTCACATTAACTAGTACTCTATTTAGTTTACATGAAATTTTCTTACTTTCTCCGCTTCTCCATGTAAATTTCAGGCTACAATGGATGGGTTCTAGCAGCCCCGCTCCAACGATGCAGTTGTTGAATTCTTCTAGTTGGGATACTCTCATGGTAAGACCTCCTTTTTTCTCTTCTGCCCTAAGCACGGAATTAAAATCCCCCAGAACAATCCAGGGTTTCTTGACAGTTTTATCAACATCTTTGATGGCTTGCCAAAGGTGAGTGCAATGAGAAGCCAAGTTACTAGCCTAAACACAACTTAAAGTCATATTGAGCCCACCTACATTAGATGCACTAACAGTAATATGTTGATCATCCTTCTCCAAGAGATTGAAATTCCAAATTTGTTTATTCCATAAAAGCAAGATACGACCTTTACCTCCTACATCATTATTATGAATGCAGTTCCACTCGTCACCTAGTGAATTAGTAAAGAATGTTAAGTTGTCAGTGGTAAATTTATTTTCTAGAATACTCAGAATGGAAGGAGAATGTGTTCTCCTAAGATTTAAGAGGTCTAAACGTCTAGTATCATTGTTTAGACCTCTTACATGCAGCTAATTATTGACATTTCGACTATGGAGGTCTGCTCCTCAATTTCATAAGAGATACCTCACGATTTAAGTTCGTCTTTCCTTTAATTTCTGGTTTCTTAAATTGATTTATGTAATCCTAATTAGATTTTATGAACTTATTTGGACTACTATCCTCTATATCAGTTTCTGAATCCAATCTTTCTAAGACAATATTATTAATTTCATTTTCTTCTTCTACTGTAACAGGCACACATGTTGATGAATTCGCATCTGAATTATGGGCAAATACAGTATCCCTAGACTTTATATCCAATGATGGAGCAGCTTTCATATCTTCTTCCTCCCGGCATCATGTTTATCCAACTGGTTATTAGTCTCTATATTAGATTGTTCTGTGTTCATATTTATCTCTTCAGTGTTATGCTCTGACCGTGTCTCATTTAGTTGTAAATTTTGTGACGTAATAGTCTGACTTTTCTCAGCCGAAGTTTTTTGCCTCCACACTTGGATAATGGGGGGTCACGGTCTCACATTGGTTTATAGAGTGACCAAAGCACTTACATTTGTTGCAAACAGGTGGAATATGTTCATATTCTACCTCCTGTATGTAAATATTACCATATCTGTCCTTAGTGTGCACTGTTTTTTAATTACTTCACTTGCTTTAATTTCTACAAGTACTCTAGTATATTTTAGTCTTTTGACATGCCTGGTATAGTCATCCATTGCAGTAGGTATTCCGATAAGGCTAGCAAATTTGCTAATACCATGAGCATTCCATAAGGATAGATCCAGATTCATTATTTTAATCCAAACAGGGTGTGATTCAAGCATATCCCTCTCAAGTCTTAAGTTTGGTTCCCATTTTTTGGTAAATATAAGTTTACTATCAATAAACCAAGGCCCTCCATCCAACACCTTCTTACAATCCAGTTCATTACTGAATTTGATGAGGTAATATCCATTTTCCCTAGGAAAAACATCCTATTTACAAGAAGACTTCCATCCTCTTTTAATATAGGCATTAAGATGTATGTAATAAGGTCTTTTTCCAGCTACATAGATATATATAGAATTACCCCACGGGTTTTTAGATGAATTAAATACCTCATCGTTTAGGTCAGCATAGACCACCTCTACATCTTGTAGATAATCGAATTTATTAACCCCACCATCAATACACGTGTTGCCAGCAATTGCTTCAGCCCGTGATCTTAAACCTTCCTTAAATTCCGGCTTCTTAGAAACAGGGACCATAGGCGCATATCGATTGGTGGGCTCTCTCCATTTTTGTTGTAGATTAACCCTTGTTTGATTCTTTCCTTTGTCTTTGTATCTTACGTCTTGCCAACCCGTATCATCTTCTTCCTCAGTCGCCACGGGAATATGATCGCTTCTAGGGTTCCCTGCAGTCGCCATTTTATTAACAATTTGAAATTATATATATAAGGAGCGTTCAATGGTATCTATATTTTGTAGCATCCCTTGTGGCCCTCTGATTTCCACTACGCAATCTGATTTTAATAATGTTATGGTGTGGAAGAGAGAAGCAAACATTATTTAAATCAGAACGTGTGGTGGAAATCGGGAGGCCATAAGGGTGTTGCAAAAGAGGAGTGTTATTGAGCGCTCCTATACACACACACACATACATACATATATACATATATGTATATGTGTGTGTATACATATGTATGTATGTATGTATGTGTATATTGACATATATTCTTTTGGATTTATTATAAGAATAGACTGACTCTTTAGTGGGATTATGTAACGACCCGCTATTTTGGACCATTCAAATCGAAAATAAAACCACATATGTCTGACTTGAATAGCTCAAAATACCGAATTGTTAATTTAAATTTGGCAAAACACAGAATATGCAGTAAATAAATCACAGATCACAGACACAGAGTAATATAATAATGCAGTGGAAGCAAAGAAATAGTAGTTCATGAAGCTACTATATATATACATCAGAGTTAAACAAGATACAACATAGGTAACAAGATACAATAGAGGTCTCAATATGATAATCAAGTACGAATCTGAATACATCACTGGAACCAACCGGATAACTGGAATCAATTGGATAACTGAAAGAGAAACATATAGCTGGATCTTCAAGCAAAGCTCCAACTTCGAAGGTAAGTCTCAAATGATGTATCACGCAGTCTGATCCGAGCGTAAAGCAAAACAAAAAACACTCGAGTCAAGACATACATACTTATACAATGTAAACCAACTCAAGTGAACTGTAATAGAAATGTACAAGTAACTTGAAGGATGCTTGGGACCGCCCATCCTCTAAGGATCCGTTAAACTATGTACTATGTAATAATATATGCTATTATAATAATGTCTACAGTAAAATAAACTTACTTTTAAATAGCGTTAAGGCTTTACATTTTCCACCTTAACACGTAATAGTCCCAGTAGTCCATCCAGTATCATAGTCCCTCCTGATCGGGAAGCCACTAGAGGATACTCCATAGGCTACGGGAGAAAACCAAACTCGTACAAGGCGCGCTAGGGTAGGTGACATGGCACAACTAGGCAATGCCAGGGTAGATATAACAATTATGCTTCCAGACCAGTGGTGACGCGTAGCAGCCACTACCGCCCATCTCGAGCCACACCCAAAATCAAAAGGGCCCTAATCAATCACAAAGTAATAGAATGGTATCGAAGGAATGTGTCCGATAAGAGGAGCTACCTCCTTAGCCCGTCAATCGCTTCTGTTTTAGCCACCTTATGCCAACTCACGGGAGTCGGGTTCACGTATATACCTCTAAGGAACGTCGCCACCATCCTACTTCATTCTGCAATCTCCACCGCGTACACGGTTGTTAAAGTGGTTTTCGGAGTTGGCAGAGAGTATGACAACTTCCGATCCCGGTCTGTTCAACAACCCAACGTTATTATTACCCATGGATATTTATTTCAAAACATTTCTATTCCAAAACCATTTAAAATCAAATACAATTACTTTCCAAAATAATATCCATTTTCAAAAATAGTAATATTTCCAAATCCATGTACTTTACAAAATAATATCCATTCCAAAACCAAATACTTTATTATTTCATTTCAAAACCAAATCAATCTATCATTTCTATTTCAAAAACCAAAGTAATAATATATCCTTTAAATCCCAAAACCAAATCACTGTATCATTTAAATAAAACCCAAATTTCCAAATCACCGAATATTTCCTTCAATTTATTAAACTTGAAATATTCATTTAAATCGTCTTAATCCAAACCACTTTATAAAGTCATATTTTTAAATCTTCAATTTCAATAAGTTTCCAATTAAAATATCTAAATACAATTCTTAATTAAATACAATTTCAAATAATTTTATTTACAAAACCATAGTGCTTTCAAGATTATAACAACTTTGAAACCAAACACTTTACAACCATAATACTTTGAAATCATAACAATTTAGAATGTTATCATTTGAAAATCATATTACTTAAAATCATAACACCTTTAAATAATATTCATTACCAAAGTTATAACATTCTTAAGTTCATTCATTCAATTATAAAATTTCAAAATCATTGTCAAATTCAAAAACAGCAGCACTCATAAAGTGCTACGGTAGGTAATTAGTTATTATTTCAAAACAGCTCAATTTAGAAACAACAGCATTTATAAAGTGCTGTGGTAGTTATTTAGTTATTTTTAGAAATAGTTCAAATTCAAAAACAGCGGCACTTCTAAGTGTTGTAATAGGTATTTAGTTATTTCAGGACCTAGTTAAGTTTCAGAATTGATAGCACTTAGCAAATCTTATCCTAAAACCACAACATTTCTGAAGCGCTACTAATAAAATTCTAGATTTTATATTAGCATTTCAGCCACATAAAATTCAATTTTTAGCCATTTTACATTATAAAAATCATATTTCACACTTCAGAAAATATTCATTTAGAGACCATTTAACTTATGATTTAATAAAATAAATTTTTTATCAATAAATATCCAAATTACTAAAATTCATTTATTAAGTCAAAAGTACACTATTTTCTTAACTTTTATTTTTCAATTAACTTAATACTTTATTTTAAAATACACAATCCATATATAAACTAAATTCCATTTATTTAATTAACTTAAAATTTCCATTTAAAAATCCAATTGTCAATTTTTAAGTTAAGTCATATTTCAAAAATACCTTTCCATTTAAAACATGATTATTCTTTTTATAAACATATCCACTTCATAAATAAAATATTTAATCATAGTTAATATACAATTAAATTTTCTTTATAGATCCATTCATTTAGACATCAAATAACTATGATTCCAAATTAAATAAAATTTATTACAAAAGTCCAATCAAAAATGCATTTCATTTTATCAATTCAAAATACATTATTTATTACAAATCATATTCATTTCAAACTAAAAATTGATTGCAATTACCAGGTTAGATTTTTAAAATTCCATATAAATCAACATTAGTTATTAAGTTATTTATCACAATAAAGACTTTCAAGTTCCCATTTAAAACCAAATAATGATTTTTAAATTACAATTTAACCAATTATCAACTTATAAAATAACTTATAGAAAACCAATATCTCTTTATATTTCAAATCTTTAAATCAAATTTCAAGTTAAAATTTTCATATATTCTAAAAATTCAAAATACTTAATAATTTTTTAGAAAAATATTACTTTAAAATATTAACCATGGTCATGTATAATATTTTCTAACCTAGGTCAAGTGATACGGATATGTATCATTTCAATCTGTAATTTAAAAAGAAAAATCTGGGTTCTATCATTTCAAACCCGTAATCCCAAGTAAATCGAATACAATAAAAATCACTCGAGCCTATCATTTAAGCTCATAATAATGTCCTTATTCTAATGTCCGTTCGGGTATATATATCATTTCAACCCATAGTGATGCGGGACTTGCAGTATGATATAGTAAATAAAATGAACAGTACAATATAACAGATTATATCAAATGATGTAACAGTTATACAAACAGCATTTAACATCATATAAATATATCACAGGCATATATGAACATAACATATCAATTTTACATATTCAATTGTCATCATTTCATAAATTATAAAAGTACGTATGTCTAGAGTGAATAACTCACCTTTTAAAAGCTAGAATCAAATTCAAAACACAAATCCAAACTCCATAAAGCCCGAAAAGGTATGACAAAGCACGACTATATTTTTGAGTGGATGAAGAGTCAAGACCCAATCTTGTATACAAACAAATACACATAGCATAAGTATGATTCAATACATAAGAATATAAATTAAAACAATGGAAAGATAAGAGTTTACGTGACATAACTTTCATGAATCAAAGCAAGGTGATCAACAACAAGCAAGCGGGCTAGGCCACATTATGTATAGGCTCGGCCATCCTTGTTTTAAGGCACATAGGCTCGGCTATGATGGTTAGTTTGGGGAAGTATGCACGGCAATAGGCTAGAAGGTGAAGAGGTGTAAGCTACAAGGCAATGGAAGGCAGAAAGGCAAGGAGATTTGGGTCCTATTGGTTCGGCCATGGCTTCAAGTGGCTCGGCCTAGGCTAAGATCTGGTCAAGTTAGGTCATAAGGCACGCCAAGAGGTAGGGGATGGTCACGACATGTGATGGAAGTGATGGTGTGGGTGGTGATCGAGGCAACCAAATAGAGAAAGTGGTGAACAAGAAGGCATGGCTATGGTTGAAACAAGGAGATGGCGATCTGTTTCCTCATTGGTGGTCACGATGTAACCACCCGAAATTTTCGATCCCGAAAATTCAGATAGTTAGGAAAAAGAAGGAAAGATAGAAGAAGAAGAAACAGAAACACCAAATACAGATTCTGACATTCGTAGCGGATTAGAATATAATATCAAATAAAATAGCAGTTATACAAAGGAAAACTGTATTAGTTAATTTACATCAATACATCAGAGTTACAACATTTACACAAATACTGTATAGTTAAAATCAACACATCCCAGATAAACTACAATATATCACAGTGGAATACATTCCATACGTTCTTGCCATCCAACTTGCCACCTGAGCTCCAGAACGTCCTTACCGAAAAATATGTAATACTCGGTCTGACCCGAGCATTACATCAAAGTAACACCCGGGTCAGGCTGGAAACCAGCATGAGTAAACCCATCTAACAAGAAATACCAAGCTATATAACTTTTTAAAACCCAGGTAACTCGTACCATATTACGACTTCTTAAGTTGCCATAATCAAAATCACATCTTACAATCATATCCAAGCATTACTACTCAGATTAAATGACCAAGTTTACATCATTTATTTCATTCCATCCTATTTATTCCAAAATCAAAAGCATAAAGAAATTATTGCAGATTACAAATCGAAGTGGTTTCGGGTATTTTGCTGATACCCGACCCTGGTCTCTTCGAATCCATTGTCAAGTTAACCCAAGTTATTCAAATGGATACAATTCAATTTTAAAAAATATAGGATGTCACTTTTACACAGTAATTCATCATCGATAGATAACCACATTATTACTATTCAAACCAAACACATCATATCACAAAACATTTCATATCAGAAATACCAACCAATCATTCATAAGCAAGATGAATTAGTCCCACCATTTCTAATTAATTTAGATAAATTAAATTAATTACTTTAATCACTTTTAATCCTGCTTACTTAACATTAATTAATTTCAAACCAATTAATTAATCATTCCGTAACTATCCATCTTAATTAATCTTCTTTAATTAATTATTCTTAATTAATCATCCTTGATTAAATTATTCCTTAATTACATTAAGTAATTAACCTTTAATTAATTACACAAATTAATTATTCTTTATCCACTTACATTAACCTTTAATTATTTCCATTGATTACATTAATTAACGATCCTCTAATTATTTCATAACTTAATTACCCTTTTAAATTAATTACATTTAACAAGTAATCATATTCATTAATTTACCTTGATTAACCACATGCAGTAATTAACTATCCTTAATTACTTTCATTACTCAATATTCTCCTTGATTAATTATATTAATTAATCCTTTAGTTAATTACATTGAGTAATTAATCCTTAATTACTTAACTTTAATTACTTTCCTTGATTAATTAATCTTTAATTATTAATTTATTAATTAATCTTTAATTACCCAAACCTTAATTTAAAAAAGAACCATTGTCTTAATTAGTTTCTTAATTATCATAAGAATTCAATAAACTTTGAAATTTATAATCATTAACTTGCAAATTAACATAAGTCCTTATGTTTAGCTAATGATATAACATTTCATCTTTTAAATTCTACTTAATTAATTGTTTAAGTTTTTAATAAACTTAAGATTTAACTTAATTAATCTAAGTTAAAATAAATCACCTATCTTTTACTTAGCCAAGCTTCTAAAATAAACAATTATTATTTGAAAGGATTAGTTTAAAAATTCAATTTAAAACTTGATTTTCATTTAACTTTTAAACTTGTTAGCCTCACACATTTTACCTGAGTCAAACCCATGCTTACCCTAACTAAAACTCAAGCCAACCATCTTTTTTTTCAAACTTTGTTTAAATTTTAAACCGTTTAAACACAAAACACACACGCGAACCTCACAAAGACAAACCCGAGACAATCCTTCTTTCCCCCGAGACCAATCTCGAGTGAAAACCCTTCGTTCCCTAAACAAAACACTGATGCACAATATTATCTGTGCACATACACCGATCGTCGGTGAACTTCCGGCCTCCAAGACCCTCATCGATATGTCGCCGATGACCAGCCCCTTCAATCCCGACCACAAAATCAATAGTTCAAACTCAAAATCAAATTCGAGCTAAATGTACCCAATCTGGAATCAACCTCTTCGACAAACTCGCCCTGCCGACGACCACATCGACCATCATCGTGCACGCCACCAAGACCTCAGCTTCGCCTCAACCTCTAGCCTCATTTCCCCCGGTCCGGAGCAACTCTACGCGACATCGATGACGAAACAGCCTTGTAAACCCAGCCAACCCAAACCTGACTTAAAACCCTAATCAGCTTCGTCGTGCCCACCATGGCAATTTATAAAATCATCCGCTATTTTTCCTACCATCATTGACCCAATAGCCACCTCCGACCTGAACCCCGACCACTCTCATCGCTTCGATCACCCACAAATGCTTAAAACCCAATTTCTAATCAACCTACAATTTCCTCATTATTTAAAAACCTAAAATTTTTGATATGACTATCAAAATTCATGAATTTTCAATACAAATCAGATTACATGTTGAATACGAGAAATTAAGTCATTTTAATTTTCTGATTTAAAAGAATTTTACTGTTATTTCTAAATTTTGAGTTAATTACTAAATTAAAATTCTGGAAACCATTTTCAGACTTGATATTACACCGCTATCCACATTTTTCATTTAAGAATCGAAGCCTAAAAACACTTGCATAAAGAGGATTTGAATTTGTGAATCAGGTTTAAGCCTGTAACATTCAACAGAGGCCAGTTAAGCTTGTTCCAGACATGTACACAGTTACTAACACATAAACATATATAAAAATCATTTTTCTATCAACATGCACATCATAATTTATATCATATTTCAAGGATCATCACATGCAATTTCAAAATATACCAGAAATTTAGAGTTTACTCACATCTTGGAAGAACAGAGAAAGATGGAAAACTTATGTCTTTGAACTAGAAATTTGAATTGCCACTTGATTTCGAATTGCTTGCTGATCATGATTTGAAACTGAATTGAATTCACTTGAATTTTGCCAAGCTTCAGATTTGAGAATTTGATTTTTTTGTTTGATAGATTTTTTTCTTTTCTGATTTGGTTACAGGCATTAAGATTTTCTTGTTTCTTTGAAAATGACAACTAAAGAGAAAAATGAAAAAGGAGTAGAGATATGTATGTCTTATTATCTTTTATTCATAAAATAATGACACTTGTTGAAATATCTTACATTTGTCATTTGTATGTTATATTTTTCTTACATTTGTTAAATTATATATACTTATCTTACATTTGTAATGTTCATGTATTAATATATTTTTATATGTATTTATATATATTTATAAAATATCTATATTTTAGTTTATATGTATCCATGTCTTTAACCTTTCTTTTATTAACCTATATTTACTTTAAAATAAATTGAAATAAAACCCTATTTAAACACTTATAAATAATTATATATACACACTAGCATTTGAAATATAGAATTTTAGAACCAATTTATTTTAAGATGTTTGAATTTCAAATCCAAACCTTATTTGCCATCTACTTATATATATAAATACATACAAAAACAACACAAAATTTATTTGTTTTTGAAAGATAAATTTTTCCCATTTATTTAAATGATTATATTAATATGTTTACTAGGATTATATTTCCACAATGAATTTATATGTGTATACTTAAGATTTTCATCATTATAGAGTTTACACATATCTATTTATATAATTAATAATTTACTATAAGATTCATTATTTTAATTCAACTATTATTATAGTTTCAAATCCACATATATATACATCCAGACATCTTTAATTATCAAGTTTTATTTGTTTTAATTTACAAATTATTATTTTAATAAATTAAATTCTACTAATTACCAATTAATAGATGTCTAAAATTCTGGGTTATCACAAACGGCCTATGGGTGGAAGAGGTGATGATGGTCGGCATGGTAGTGTAGTGGAGATGGTGTGGTCGGCTAGGAGGTAGAGGCCAAGCTAACATGAAGACAAAAACAAAAAAACAAAAATGAAAAAGAGGAGAAAGAAGAAGGAAGCCATGGAAATTGAGAACTTGCACGCAAATGAATAATGAAGAGATGAGAAATGAGTTTGTATGTGATTTAGAAAATAGGTGGCGGCTAGGGTTAACAAAAATATTTGAACAGCTAAGGTAAGTAATAAAGTGGCTAGGCAATAAAAGGCACGAGTTTGAATGGTTTGGAAAATAAAAAGGCAACACTATAAAACAAATTACTTGATATATTTAATTAACTATTTTCTTTTCTTTGTTAGGAAATTGAGAAAAGGTGAGAATGTTTTGTGCATGAGTTAGAGGAGTGTTTCTCACGACTAGAGACGGTTTGGATGGCAAGAAAAGTGGGAGTGAATGCTAAAAAACAGAAAAGGCATGAGTTAAGGAAAAAGAAACTTACAATATATTTTATTCTTAAATGAAAATGAAAATGAGGATATTAAGATGAGAAAGAAATATTCTTACACGTGATTGAGATAGGAATACACGGCCAAAAAAGATAAGAGTGAATGGCTATGGAGTGTAAATGCTAGGAAAACAAAAATGCAAGAATTTAAAGAATGTAACCTATGTTTCCTTGATTTTCTCCAAGCCATTTAAAATAGATCAATCAATCAAAAATCAATAAATATAATCAAAGTTCATACAAATAAAAATAGAAATAAAATTTAGAGAAATAAGCATAGAAAATAAATATAGAAAATCATTGCGTATAAAACATTATTTTTATCTAATTTAAAAAGTATAAAATGGAATTTTACGAAACGAAAAGCAGAACTAATGTTAAAATTATATTCTGCTTTAAAGAAAAAGATTAGAAATCAAAATTTCAAATTTCAAATTTTCACATGTGGTCAAACTTCGACTTTCAGTTGACCAAAATATATGATTTTTGAGAAATTGTTTATTTTTTTTGTAATTGGAAAATAAATAACAAAATAATTCCAAACTTACATTGGAAAGTTCCAAAAATTCAATTTTAAATGATTTAAGAATCAAAGTTTTCAAATAAAAATTTAATAAAAATATTTACAAAATTTTGGGTTGTTACAGATATGAGAAGGAAGAAACTAATCTTTACTTTTTTGGTTAAGTTAGGAAAATAGGCTTTGACCCAATAACAAAATAATTAGTTGATTCTAATTATCCCAAAATGAACTAAACATTAATATACTTATATTTACAGCATATATACACAAGATTTCGACACAATAAAATTATATAATCATATTTTCAAGTTTAACAAACATTTTATCAACAAATTAAAAGATAATTTAGCCTTAAAATATTTTTCATTATTAAAAACTCTTATTTTTAATTACATAAAACTCTGTTTTTGACACCAAAAATTATACAAATTTTTTTTTCTTGTATAATTAAATTAAAAAAACCATTTTAACATCATTTTTATTTCCAGAAATTATTTTTAAACAAAACTCCATCTTTTTGTTTATATAATACAACATATTCAAATACAATGCTTTATTAAAAATCAATAAAAATCACATTTGGCAATAATTACTAAAATCATTGCATTTCATAAACTAAAACCATAAAATGTTTATTTTTAACACAAACAACCAAAATAAAGTTTCTATTTCAACATTTTACATTTTAAATCCATTGTTTATTTAAAATAAACAATTTTAAATCTCTAATTTAATTTCTACGGAAGAATTGTATTCAACACGATTTATTTCATCAAGCAAAAGGAGATAGATAAGTTAGAGTTTAAGTTTCTCACGCTCAACACAAGAAAACTGAAAACTCAAATAATCTAGCTCAATAAATTCTATGGTTTCCCAAGTGTAAGCATTAGGATTAACAAACCTTTAAATTTATGAGCAGAACATCGTCATTTTGAAGGTGTCTCACCTTCGAAGGAAAAACACAAACAGGGGGTTACACAATAGACAAATCGGGTGAGAGTGATTCCTTAAAAGCTTCACGAACAGAGTCGCGATTTAGTCACAACTTTATCCCGGACTCTAAATCACAAGATGGCAATCAATATGACTTTCCGTATAACAATACGAAGGGAGTCATACCGATATTAGATTGACAACTATTACCGAAAGAAAACCCAACAAGAGGTAGGTGGTTTCTCCAAATACCACCTAAATCATATGATTGCATAAATGCAAGTCGTAAAATAATTGCACAAAGGCAAGTTAACACAAGGAATGGATTTTTGTACTCTCTTTTACTAATCAAATATTTTTAGAGTTTTAAACCCATTATCTTCAAAAATTAAATTCTCAATTTTCAACGCTTGAAAATTTCCCAAAGCTTCTTGCTTGGATTTCAATTTTAAGCTCATTACTCTTTATTTAGAGTAATAAAATATTTGAGTTTTCTATCCTCTAATTCTTCCATAAATTATAATTTAAACATATATTTTCCATATTTGTTTCTCATATTTTCTATGTATTAGAAATTTTCAAAAAAAATCGGCGGAGTCTCCTTTACATGGAGGGTGGTTTACAATATCACAAAAATGATTTATATAATATACATCGACCATTAGTATGGAAACATAATATATATCATCATTTACATTTGAAAATTAATCCGAAAACATACCTTTCTTTTTAGTATTTTAAAGCGAGCTTGCACAACCTTAAATATATCTCAATTATTCTCTTTCACCTGTACTTAACTCAAATAGATGATATTAGTTTATGTTCATAAATAACAAGTACCACACTTAACTATTAAGGGAAATAGATCAATTTCATTTCAGACCTACTGTAAAGAAGACAAGTTCTGACATAGCAAACAATAAAATCTAAAAAAAATTGTAATATCAAAATTGTTCTACTAAGTCTAAGCTTTCCAACAATGTAAAGATCATCATAATCGGATATACATTTTGAAAATTATGCTAAATTTATTTTTAGCTTAAATCTTAGAGAATTTTGTAATAGGGCAGAAATGCTTATCCACTTTCAAACCCATTTTAAACTAAATAAAAAGGAAAATCTTCCAGTAAAGAAAATTTATAGCTTACTGAAAGCTCTTTCATTTAAAAAAATATTGAACTCATTTGGAGTTTTAAATCTCAAGTTATCGCTGTTTTAGTATAGCACTTTTTTTACAAATAAAATTTCAGCTTTTAAATCAATTTGAAATATGAAATTTTCCTAAATCATTTAAATTTAAAACTACATTTTCAAAGAAGCTTTTTGCTAAACCATTTGTTAAAATGATTTTCTTTTTCCCAGAAAGCTAAGACATACAAAATTATGGTCAACTTTGTGTCATCATTATAAAAAAACATTTCATTAAGTGAACATATTTTCATTATTTTCCAAAATCTAACTTTAAAACAATTAACTATGAAAACTCATTTTGGCAGAGATAACTAATCTCTTTCATTATCAAGAGATGGTTATTGATTATCCTTAAATTAAATTTTTGGGATATATATATATATATATATATATATGTATAAAGTTTAAAAAAAATTCTCACAATTTAAAATGATTATACTACATGAATTGTTTATTTATCAAAAACAATTCAAATTCACATTTTCACTTGTCACAAAATTAAATTTCTATCTAATTATCAACATAAAAGTAATTAATGTTGATAATTAATTCAAACTTATTTTCAAAAGAATTTTACAAATTCACACCAACTAGTTTTTAATACAACTAAAATTTAAAACAAAACTTGCTCACAACTTCATGCTAGAAGTTCAAAATTAGCTTTTTTAAGATAGTGTTTTATATCTATCCACTACTATTACTCAAAATAACTAAGTTTCAAAATAAATTTTATAGTCATCATTAATAACTTGTACTAAAATATTCAATTAATGTTTTAGTTTTTCAAACCGAAGTATTCTTTTATCTTAAATACATCATTTTATTAATCAAAGCATCAAATGATATTTTCTTTTAATTAAGACATCCCCTTAATTATAATTATTCTCTTTACTTACCCAAATTACCATATTGAATTCCTTAAATTTCAAATAATATAAAAATATTGCCTCACCATAGATTTATAGTGAATGACCCAATCTATTGGCTGTAGAGTTGATCAAATGATCAAAACCGCCCCGTCACTCATCCAGCACTCACTATGGTTCAATGGCTTCATTAGACATTAAGGTAAAAATTAATACTCCACCATATTAATTATTTCCAAACATTACTTATTGAAATTTAATTTACCACTGTCTTATCATAATGTTTAGGAAATTCCTATCGGTAACGTTGATCAGGCGCATCGACCAGAATTCTTAAAGCACTCGATGGACAACCCAACACAAAATCATTTTTAAATAATGAACATGTCTCTCATATAATTTTTACAAAATACTCTTTGATTGTCTCAATAAAAAGAATCCATTTTAGAATCATAAGTATATCATCTATTAGAAAGATTTATAATTTAAATTATTGCTGCTTGCACTTATTGTCAAAGAACACAAGGGGAGTTCATCGGGAAATTCCCAGAATACTCTATTCACAAGATTGATGAAATAAGTTGAAGTTTTCATCAAATCAAATAGTATAATGAGCCACTCATAAGATTTATAACGAGTGCGGAATGCGGTAAGAGGAATGCTATCCTCCGTAACTCATAGTTAATGAAAACCGGTGCAAGGTTAAACTGAGGAAAGATACGAGCACCACTCAATTGATCGAACACGCCATCGGTCCTAGGCAATGGATAGTCGTTTTAAATGGTTAACTCATTAAGATTATGAAAGTGGATGCAAAGCCTAAGAGTGCCATTAGATTTGTTAACAAAGATGACCGTGGCACCCCATGGTAAGAAACTAGGCTGAAAAACTTGCTTGGCTTCAAGCTCCATCAATTTCTTTTGAGTTCCTCATTTCCTCTATGGACATTCTCGTGGGAGGATGATTAACAGGCTAAGAACCAGGAATGAAGTCAATACGAAAGTTAATTACCAAATTGGGTGATAAACTCGAAACGGACTCACACACATCAACAAAATCACAAATGACTGGAATTCGAGATACATCATCATCATCGCGAAACTCAAGAGAAAATAAAGATACTTCGAAATTATCATCAACATTTTGAAGGACAAGAGACAACTAATCATCCGAATTAGGATGCCTAATATATAGGGTCCTTTCAGAACATAGGATTGAGCTTGATAACAAGCAAGCCAATCCATCCCTAAATCACATTAAACCCATTGTAATGACTAACATGCATATTTGCATGGAAAGAGAAACTACAGAGAACAATCTCAATATTCTCACATAATATGCTAAGTGTTGCAGATCCCGCAATGGGATTTGCAATTCTCGAAGAAGTACTAAGACAAGAAACATCCAACAGTATCAACAAGCTCCTTCGATACGAATGAGTGTCAAGCACACGTATCGAAGAGAGCTAGAATAAAATAATCACGATAAGGATTCTTCACAGGATAAGATATCATCAATTTAATTATGTAATACTACGAAATTAAAATGCATTCCTAGATGTATTCCCAACTTATACCTACCTCAAAGGACTCGAAAAGGTTAAGGACACGATGATTAAGGGAAATGTAACACTGATACTATACTTTGATGTACCGTAATATATGTTATGTTTTGTGTTTATCATATTTTGTTCTGAACTCAGCTTTGATACCCAGCTGTGATATCCCACCCCGAGATCCACATTAACAAAGAGTATGACTGGATAATACTGTCTGCTAATGCAGAGAATAGAGCTGGTTAGGAGCGACCATCTATAGCTTGTCTTAAACATCTATTAAATACATCGATTTAATGCTCTAATTTTTTTCCTTTCTCAAGTGGATCGACATATTCAATAAATGCTTAATACAAAACTACAGTGGCTAACGGATCTATCAAAACAAAATACAACAAAAATATATACAACACATCACAGAACGGTAGCCAAATACACACACACACACACACACACACATATATACAGAAATACATCACATACAATACAAATGATATAACATAAGTGGTACAAGGACCACGATACATACAACAAGTCAATACAATAAATACATATCAGAGTCATACAAAACGACTATGAAACTACAAAAAGTGATAAGCAAATATCCATGGCGGAAGCAGCAAAGCAAAGTCCTATGGCAGATGTCTAACCTAAAACAACTCGGTCTGACCCGATTATAAAATACACGGGTCAGTTTAGCTAAAACAATCAGTTTAGTAAGGATAAATGATAATATGATGCATAAGGTAAAGGATATGATATCCTCTCGAATGAGAAAAAACAATAATAAGAGCATGTCACTACTTCAAATAAGGTAATTACACTAAGTGTATGTCCTCGAAATAGGTAAACTCACCAAATAACACTAAGTATAATAAACATCTCATATCATCGGCAAAATCCCAAAAGCCACTAAAATGGTTTCTATGAACCATATCTCCAAAATGGGAGAATCCCAAATCTCATACTCAAAACTCGCCATAAATAGCAATCACAAAAATATTCTCTAAATAGAGAAGTCCCAAAACATAAAATACGCCAAAAATGACAATCTCGTATATCTCTAAATAGAAGAGTATAAATCTCAAATAAACGTCAAGTGTTGGCAAACCCAAATCTAAAATATAGAACTCAATAAGGAGTTCAATTTCCAAAGATGTAATCACCATATATAATATCTCGAACGGCTTAAATGGAAAATAATGTAAAAAGGTGATACACTTAGAAAATCATAAAGAAATCGATGAAGTCATCTCAAAGATATAGCACATGCTTATGGCCGAAGCCTGCCAAGTACTGTTCTCTCAAGATAAGTTTCCACGTCTCTTAGACAAACGTCCTGAAGGACAACATCCCAAAGGACAAATAAATACGTCTCTTAGACAAACATCCTGAAAGACAAATACATCTCAATAGACAAATACGTCTCTTAGACGAACTCCCCGAAGGACAAATGACATGAAGGTGCAGTACTGGTAAATACGTCTCTTAGACAAATGTGTCACAAACTCTAAGATACGAATTCGAAAAGTGGTAATAGTGCATCACATACCACACGTTTTCAATTATCGGTTTACTAACCGCTAGTCAATGTCACACTAGAAAACAAAATAATTAAATCATAAATATTTGCCTCGTATGATTAGCAAATATGACCCGACGGTCTAAACGTTCAAACGGACAGGTCAGGAATTAACCGATAAAGTAAACGTACGTGTCCCATACCATGTGTTTTACTAAACTGTTTAATTCTCCTTCTCATACGCTCGAAGAGTGCAAAAATGTGTATTTTACATAGAAAATAATTTATTTGGGAAAACTTGTTTTTAAAACAATTTTCAAAATCGTTTTGGAAAATAAATCTTTGAAATTCTCTTATTATAGAGAATATATAATTTTATAGCATTAAAATAATTATAAATATTATATAATATTTGTTTTAGAAGCCTTTTTATTTTGAAAGTCATTTCAAAATTATTTAGAAAATCCCGTGCTTGAAATCAAGGAAAACCACCAAAATTTTCTAAAAACCGACATTCGAAATCATCTCAAAAATGATTCAGTTTGGATCCAAATTCACTATAATTTTGGCTCGACTATTGCTAGGTTATATGGTCATCAAAACGTCTCTGAAATATCACGAAAATGAGTTAAGAAATCACTGAAAATAGACAAATCGATCAAAACATGGCCATCAAAATGTCTTTAGGTCGACCACTTGAACGCAATTTATTTCCAAGTTTTCTTCTTATTCGATCTGATTTTAAAGCTCTAGTTTAATCTACTTCCAGAATAGATATGAGCATGAAAATTAATATGTAGAAACTACAAAAAGCAAGCTACAATTTGAAAAAATTTCGGCAGCGTTTCATGATGAAACAAGAAGATATCATCACACAAAGAAGCAACTAAGAAAAGAAAATACTGTAAACTAAAAATTCAACAAAATTGTTTACAGTAAACGATTTTTGCATAGATTTTGGCTTCTATAGCATTGGTTTAGCTAGAGAATGTGAGTTTAACACTATATTGAAAAAGCGTAGTGGTCTAAGAGCACTATATGCTATAGTGGGGACTTTGCAGGGGATTAACAGGGCTTTAACTACATAGGTATAGACCCAAGAGTGCTACAAACGTGAAGAGTTTCTATTGAATCAGAGGGATATTATAGACGATTCACAAAGGACTTTTCAAAGGTGGTAGCATGGTAAATCAACTTGACAAAGACGAATCAGGCAACGCGAGGTGTGAGTACATGTTCATGAGAAATATTGACGAATGCTCTAGTGTTAGTCATTTCAAGTTGAAATGAAGGATTGACGGTACACATAAATGCATGTGGTAGTGTAATGAGTGCGATATTGATGTAGAGGGGTAAAGCTATCGTGTATGCTAGTCACCAGCGAAAACCGCATGAGAAGAAACACCCTACCTATGATTAGACTTAGCACTGATAGTATTCGCTTTGAAAATTTGTAGGCACTACCTTTGTAGAGAGAAGTTTGGGTTATTCATCAATCACAAATCGTTGAAGTACCTCTTCTCGCAAAAGGACATCTTTTGATAGAAGTACCTCAACCTTTGTTAGTAGCAGTGGTTAGAGTTCTTGGTCTCCTATGACTTTGAAATTTCTTACATGCTTGATAAGGGGAAGGCAGTCATTGATGCTCTAAGTAGGAGATAGACTAGCTTGGAAGCTATTTTCCTAGAGTGGACGCGTTGGGGTATATAATTGGCTATAATTTCCAATTAAGGTGTGAGCTAAAGCCAGATGTGTTGGAAAGATTGACCGTTGCACCTTCTCTTATTGGGTGGATCGATACAAGTCAGAGACATGATGCTAGACTGGCAAATATCATTGGTAAGATTGAGCTGGGAGTTTAGTCTGATATATAAGATGGTAAGACTTGACCTAGATGATAGGGGTTGTACGATGGTAGACTGTTTGCACTCATTATCGATGGATTGAGAAATGAGGTGTTATATGAGTACCAATATTCAAGATTGACTACCATCTCAAAGGCAATAAAATTTACCATGATGAGAAGTGAACATTTCTTGGAAAGCGATGAAGAAGGACATTAGGATATTCATCTAAAAGTTATGAACCGCTAATTAGTGAAGATGAGTAGAAGTAGCCAAGTGGTTTTCTATAACCACTCGAAGTTCTCTAGTGGAAGTGGAAACATCTATGATGGACTTCATTGATAGATTGCTAAGGACCATAGGAGGGTACGATAGAATTTGGTTTATACTGATAGATTGACAAAGAGTGTCGATTCATGCCCATAATGTTCAAAAGAATGACATTGAAGTTGGCCGAGTAGTATATGTAGTGGATAGTATGATTCCATGGTGTGTCAAAGAGCATCATAAGTGATTGTGACCCATTATTCATAGGCAGATTTGGGAAGAGCTAACCAAAGGTGTAAAGGATGGGCAGACTGAAACAATAAATCAATGCTTAGACAATCTCTTCCGAGCTTGCATATTTGACTTTGGTAGCTTGTCAGAAGATCATTTACATTTTGTTGACTTTATATACAACAACAATTACTAATCAAGCATTAGTATGACATAATTTAAGCCATTGTATGATCGATCATGCAATGCTACTTTACCTTCATGGGAAGCAAAAGAGAAACTAATACTTAGGCCATATATGATCAGGGAACTTCGAAGAAGATCTAGATCATTCAGTAACGAATGAAAGCTTTCAAAACAGACAAAAGAGCCATGCTAATAAAAGAAGACGTGATTTAGAGTTTTATGTTGAACCTATGGTGTTTGTCAAGACCTCTCTATAAAAGAATGAAGTTTGATTCGGTATAAGTAAAAGTTGGCATCGAGATTTTTAGGTACTTTTCTAATGTGTGAGAGGATTGTGAGCATAGCCTGTACAGTTGACTCGACTTAAAACATGGCAGACATAATGTGTTCCACATTCCTCATTTGTGAAAGTTTATGTATGACTTTGCATGGTAGTGACACTAGATTAACTATTAGTATAAAAAATGAACCTAAAGCTTCTAGACCTCATAGGCCTATTCATATAGTTAGACATGATACAATGTAGCTTAATAGTAAAGTTGGTGAAGGTTCAATGGGGTGAAACTGAGGGCAATAGCATTTGGAAGGCTGAGGAGAGCATATGGACCTCTTATCTAAAGTTCTTTACTTGGTTAGATTTTCTATTTATTGCATTTACTTTCAATTTCGATTACATGTAGAGTAGTTTAGTACCTTTCATGCAACAGTAGGCATTCATTTGCTTGTGCACGCATGTTTGTTGAATGTTAAGCTTGCTTATGGTTGCTAGATACATGGGATAACTATAATGTCTGACCTTACATTGATTGATGGGATTTAAGGGGTGAAATTTCTAAAGGAGGGGAGAACGTAACATGTATTTTACATATTGAAAGATTGTAAAATATTATTTTAAATTTCAAATTGGGTCGAATTAGGCTATAACTTTGGAAAATGTTGAGGATTGATGTTTTTGACTCTTGGAGATTTTAGTGGACAATTCTAGCCTTGAAGACGTGCAAAGCCTATAACTTTTGATAGGAGCTAAATAAACATTTTAAGTACTTCCAAATGAAAGATGTGATAGTTTCATTTTCTACATAGTGACCCTAATTTTTTTTTTGCCTTATGGTCTAAGAGATATGGTCATCTGACATTAGACAATTTTAGAACAAACTAAAAGGTCCTTAGAAAAAGCCCATGGTAAGCCTAATAACTCATTTCGATATTTGAACTAATAGTGGTTGATGGGGCAACCAGTAATCATTTTCCCACTTTTTGAAATCTATTCTAAACTACCATTTATCATTTTTTAAGCCAGAATTGGACTAAAAACTTAATATTTAAGTTCAAATCAACTAAATTTAGATGACAATTTACAAGGAGATTGACAAGGGATTGGCTAATTACTGATTTTGGAATTTGGAATTCAGGTCATTTACAGTTTATCTCGAATTTACCTCGCTATTTGGGATCTAGTGAGTGATTTATATCTCTCATTATATGATGACTGCTAATATAGTATTAAATAATGTTTTTGAAATGATCTGAAAGTAAAAAAGTGATTTTTACCGAATCAAACTTACCTGTATTTTGATAATGAATTTTAATGATTTAAAAGTAGATTTAGATCTAACATTTGCATACATCTTCTTATGGATGTGCTATTTCATGTTTTAGCATTTTCAATTGTATGATAACTGTATTGACTATATTATAATTGTATGATGCTTGGTTCATAGTTTTTGAGTGTTTTTTATTTAGGTCATGATGTATCAAAATTTTGCATATTGATTGGTTTTAGAGCATATGGAGCTGAATCGACGAAAACGAATTGCATAGGGAGCTAAGGCATTTGGAGTAGAGGAGAAACCAAATTAGAAAATGCAGTAAACGACTAAATAAATCAATCGAAACCAAAGGATGTAATTTGGTCAGATCATGGAATGATTGATAATAGGGGCTCTCGATAGTCTATTGATGCTACATAATAGGTCGTGTGGAGTATGGTCTAAGGGAGTGTGAGATATGGCCTAAAGGATATCATTCGGTTGTACTCGAAGCAGTAAGAGAAGTCTATAAGTCTTTGAGGAGAAGACTTCAGGGCTGGGAAGGAAGGTATTATTCTGCATTTGAACTAAGCGATATCTCGATGAATCAACATTATTGAGTACTCATTAGATGGATCAGGAATGAAGAATGCAATTGAAATCCAAAAGCTTAGATGAAGTCACTATGTTGGTATCGATCCTTATGTACAATTGGTATATTTAGCCTTTTTGGCAAGCTATGGAAGTTCAAAATTCAAGATCAAAAAATAACTTGGTACCGATCCTTCACAACTTGGCACTGATCCATTTTGTGGCATGTGATGAATTAGCATGACTTAGTTAAAAATGAAGGCCAAGCCAAAGAAAAGAACAAGGTAACAAAACCAGATAACTCGGCATCGCTCATTATATCGATCTATAATGATCGATATTAATCCTTGTTAGTTCATCACATTGACCATATTCTCTAGTTTAACATTCAAAACTGAAGTAAGGAACATGATTGAGCGAATTTTAGTGACTTTGGTAACCGATTTTGTCTATAAATAGTGAGGCCGGTGCATTGGAAAAAATGTATTTTCTTTGTTATTTGATTCTTCAGTCCAAATTCTGTTAAATTCATATCCAAAAAGTTTAAATACTAAGTGGATGTATCTTCTCTATAAAAGAAAAGGATAAACATTAACAAAGATAATTATGGATGTAGGTTATTGATTAGAAAAGAATAATCTTCTTTGTTGTTCAATTCTTGTATGTTCTTCACCTTTCGATTTCTTAACATTTATAGTTTTCTTTTATTGCTTGATTGAGTGTTTGTCCCACTTTTGAAGTGAATATTTTGGTGCTTTCATTAAGAAACAAGATTGTTAGTTGCAGATCAAGCTTAGAACTTCGGATTTGGATTATCCATAAGGTAGATCTAAATATTTTGTGTTGAAAATCCCATGGTTATTTGGATTTAGAAGGAATCTATCATTATTCTAAGAATAATGGCCCATAGAAAGGATAAATAGAAATCAACCACCTCAATACCCATCAACGAAGTGGAAAATTAACTCTCAGCATGTAAAGAAAATGAATCAACTAATTCTTATTGAGCCCCAAATCCACTAGAGATAGTGACAAGGGTGGAGTTGGATCAGATAATGGTTGAAATGAACAAGAATATGCTAGAGAGCTAAAATGCCTTCTTGGAGAAGGTGAAAAGGAGCTTTGCTGGATTGAACCAAATACCTCAAAGGTGGAAGAAGAGCCATAAAGATTCATCATCTTTTGACTCTTAAGAAGTGATTTCATTTTCATCAAATAGAAATCGAAGGGATGAGTAGTAGAAGATGAAGAACAAAGATGCTAAAAGATCAAAAATGGGACCTGGAAAAGTTTCAGCTGAAAATCCCCGTGCCATAACACTCGGTACGGGTTAGTCATAATCTTTCTGATATGGTCACCCTTAGTGATTCTAAGGGCGAATTCTAGGAGGAAGTTGATGTTAGTGTTAAGAAAGTCATTGATGGTCAGGCTGGTGGTGTTTAGATGAATGTTATGGAACCAATCAGGAGGGAACGCTGTCCATGCATGGACAATGAGGGCCTGGACGAATGGCTTCCCTAGAGATAGTGCAACCTAAGTGTCATGTAAGGACGAGGGTATTTGCAAAATCAAACACTTGGAGTTGTAATTGAAACTTGTCATCCAGCAGCTCAATCTAGTGAATAGTACATTGCCGATATGGTAAAGAGATTTTGAACAAAAATCAACATAGAAACAATGACTAATGGGTCTCCTCACCAAGGCAAACCCTATTCGCTAAGGAAATTTTGGAAGCGAAGTACCCGAAGAAGTTTATAATGCCGATGATGTTAACTATGACGAGACAATTGATCCAAGGCAACAACTGTTGAAGTACGGGTGGCACATGGACAATGCACGTGCTATATATACCATAAAATGTAGGTGTTTTCCTATATTCTTAGATGGAGTTGTTGCGATATGGTTAACTTGACTTGCACTGTGGTCAATATCATCTTTTGATCAGTTGGCAAGGAAATTCATGGATGGTTCAAAATTCATACCGCTCGACCAAAGGACGTGACGTCTTTTTCAAACGTTCATAAGAGTTCTAGAGAGACTTTGAAAGATTTTCTAAAAAGAATTGATGTTGTAGTTACCGAAGTGAGCAGTCCAAGAGAGGAATTAGTTTTGACAACATTGTTTAGTGGAGTTAACTTGCGGAATGATTTCGGTAGATGGTTGAAGATAAAAAACCATCTACCATTAAGAAATTTTATAGAAAGGTATCCTAATTTCGGTGCTTGGAAGTGGAAAATTTGTCGTTGCTTTTTCTAGTGACAGTCATAAAAACCGAGTATTGTTATACAAAGCAACTTTGCTATTAAATAAAGTGGTGATAGTGCTAGAAACATTGCTATGAATGTCGGAAGCAATAATGTGAAAATAAAGAACAAAGGTACTGGTGGTAAGAAGTAGGACACTAAAAAGCGCAGGAGGTATGTTATGACAACCCACACCACCAGACACAAATAATGCCGAGAAATATAAGCTGTTAGGATTTCAAAACAATACAGAGCCTAACTACAAAGGGTGGAGTTCTAAGATATTCTACACTTCCAGATCTCACAGCGGAAGAAATTAAAATATAAGTATAAAAAATAACATTTAAGGAAAACAGTTTTCAAATCACTTGTTTACATATAAACTCGGCTCAGAGTATAATATAATCTTTATAGACATTTAATACAATAGATGGCTGCAAGAGGACAATGAATAATATAATAATTCTAATGTGAAGCTCCTTTCTCCACGTCTTATGTCTAATCATCTTCTAAATTGTCATCTTGTGGTGGTGGGAAAAAGGAAAGAAGGGGTTTAGTTAGACAAAAAGTCTGATGAATGAGAACAAGACTAATAAGATGATTAAGTGTAATTAATTCTAAATCTACACAAAATGACATAGAGTGCATATATTATGTTCGTGCATTCATAAGGTCATATACCTAAGGATACTTGTCTAACACAAAGGGTCGATCAAAAAATTGGGATATATTGTCCCATTTCTACTCACACTATGCCTGGAGAGGGAGAACACCATAATGCAATCTCACAAAGTGACTCATCATATGCACATGTGTCTATCTCTCAATTATCGTGGCAAAATGCCACTCATTGGATCGCTTTGGTGCTTAGCGCATGTGAACTCTCTTTAGTACCTGGTTTCATCTAACAATCGGTTTCAAGTAGCCAATTATTGTCCAGCGCTGGTGCCCACTATATGTGAACTCCTATTAGGACTGGGCCCCATCTGGAAACCGTCTTCCTATAGCCACTTATTTTCCAGCACCGGCGTTCATCCGTACCACGTCGCGCAAGAAAATGTGCAGCACCTAGATCTCCCATTAGGACTGGGCTCCTCATATAGCGTTCATGCTAGTGCTACGTCCATTCGATCATAACACTTCTAAGTCTACATGAAATAAATCGCCCACATCTCTTCATAGCTATCCATGTCTAGCTTTGATATCCGCCTAACTGTTCATCTTACCATTTATGGAGCTTTTGGATTGTATTTGTCTTGACATCATCATGAACTTAATTTGCCAAACTAATCTGATAGGGAACTAACTTCCCAATTCTCTCATGTATACAACAAAGCTCAAAAGTTCATCTTTTGGTTCATTCACTATTCAACTTTCATTCATTTTATTGGGCCTATGGCCGAGGTTCAAATCATAAAAATTTAAATTTAACGATCAACCGAACCTTTCCCAGGTTGAACGCCACCAGTGGGACTAGGCTATTCCAGGGTCGGCCATACCTTTTGAATTGTGTTCTTCCATTTCTGCTTTCATGTGATTTAGTTGATAATTTCGTTCATTAATTTCTAGTCAATTAATTACTAATTTTAACCTTGATTTCCAAAACCTTAGTTTTTGGTTTAATTATTTATCCAATTTCTAACAATTCTATGGTTTGCAAATTGGAAATAACAAGTGTTAGTTTAACAGTTACAAGATCTAATTCAAATGTATAATATAGGATTTATATTTTACCAATTCAATTCCAATTCAAATGGTTAATTAAGGTTTTAGGCAATTTAATTCAATTAAAATAGATTTAGACTTAATTCAGATCATTAGATTCACACCCAGTCACCTTATAGCCTTAGCTTTAGATCTAAAAAAGTGGCCTCAAATTAACAGTGTTCCTCTAGATCTCGTAATTACTTGCCTTTCTTCTTAATCATGCTCTTTGATTTGATTCTAATTTGGGTTTAATTGGAGTTTAAATTTTCATTTGAGAATTGAGGAAGAAATTAGAGTTTCGGTATAGATTTTGGCAGCATCTACTTACTATCATCTCAAACTAGATATTAGGGTTTAGGTTTAGGGTTAATTTATAGAGGTAATTAGCTAATACATGCCATAAAATCAACTCAGTAATCATCCCCCCCGAATATCCATTACTTCACTTGCACGCATTTGATTAGGGTCTTAAATCTCCGATTCAACGATGTAGACAATACCTGCAAATTTCATTATATGAGTCGACCGCCACTTGTCGACCTGGGACCACATTGGGCCTACCCAATACTATATTTTTATATTAAATTTTCGATTAATTCTTTTAGGCACTCGCAATTCTCTCATACTAACTCAGATCATGACAAGTTATGTACGAAAATCTTTCAGAAAATCACCACGAACGCAATGGTGCAAATTTCGTAGCCAAATTCGGTCGTTTGTGAATTCTTTTATAGTCCTTGTTTTAATTAAATTTAATTTTCTTATTAAATTTCATGTAAATTTCTGAGGTGTTATATTCTCCCCCGTAAAAAGTTTTCATCCTTGAAAATCTTATAGAACGAAAAAAATGTAACTTATACACACGACAACCAATAGCTACAACCATCTACTCATCCATCATCCATGAGTAAATCATTGTCCTTAGAAATTTTCTAATGCAATATGTACATGTTTATGCAAACATGAAATGCACGTGAACCTATACTAATGCAAAAGAGTAGGCGGCCTACTGATTTAGTTGACCTCCTGTCATACAATTGCTCATACCATGCATCCAGGTGTACGAAAAATCCTAAGTATGTAAACTTGCAATTCTACATGTATGTGCAACCATACATCATATGCAACATACATATGCATAATACCCATTATAACAATAATCAAACATCTATATGTATCTTATCTAATAGCTAAATTATAAATAGGAGATAATGTGAGTGTGTGTACTACCTAGTGGATATACGTCCTAGTGGTGCAAATAATTACAATCCAAACAATACATCCAAATATGTTCATTAGCATCCAACATCCATCATTCATCACATGTCCTATTGACATGTTAGAACCATTCTTACCATCTAATGGTCTCTAGTTCAACAAGAACCTCCTTTTCTAATTATGATGGCTTGATTATGACAACTACACCACATAGATAATTCCATAAGTACTTAACGACGACTTCCTAATAATTAAGCCGTATCTTATCTCTCTTTGAGGATTTTCTACTTACATGTTCTCTACCGTGGACTTTTCTCCACGGACTTTGTTTGAACCCAGCTTCGTGGACTATCTTACGTATATCCTTTCAGTACTTGACCCCTGCCTATCTGGTGCAGTCCTTGCCCTCCTACCCATTGAATCTTGACTACACTAACCAACTTTCACCCCTGTCATTATTTCCAATTCAATTCTATATGCATTGATAACCGTCAACAACCCTTGGTACTTATCCAAGGGTGTCATCTTGTACATGCTAAACAACTTGAGCATAAGTATACTCATGCTAACTGTAGAACCGTGAAACCTCCGATGCATAACATACTGTCTTAACTCTTTCAATGGTGTGCCTAATCACCTCTACACTTAAATACCAAGTAGGATAACTCAACTGTGAATTGCACTTTTTCTTTCTATAGTACTTCCTTCTTAGCCATTTGTTATACTTCCATCTCACTCAAGGTTTCTCAAACAAGTGATTTCCTAAATATCAAAAATTTCCCAACTTCTTTTCCACAATCGGCTCAACTCAAGTCACTTCTCTTTAATTTTTGACTATACCCTAACTTTCAAAAATCATGGTACCTAAGTATATGTTTATGGTCTATATGGATCTATTCCAATTATGCAAACGAAAGTTTTATCTACCTTCTCATTTAATCTTAATAATAAAAGTCCTCAAATTCATTAAGGTCATAAGTCTAAATTAATCTAACCAAAATCAATATCCACTTAAGGGTTACTCCACCCATGTGCGGTTGTTATGCGCATGACCATGTACCAGTCTCTCTTAAATTTCTTTTAAGAAAATAACCTTTCTCCAATCCAAGCAATGTTGGGGATAAATCATTTTATCCCTTCCTTCTACCTTACCAAAAATTTCTCGATCTTCTTTTCTATGAAAATCGCCTTCGTATTCTCAATGCATGCTTATAATAATACCCTTTTCTTGATCGAGACCCAAGTTCTTGAATTTACCATCCAATGCAAAGATCTTGATTAAATTCTTATCTAGGATACCTTTTGTAGCTTACACTTCCTTATATTTCTCTTTCTATTCCTTGTTATTTTATAAATGGGACCTTGTTACCAAATGTAACCTCTTATCATTTCATTCAAATCATCTTGTGGTCGAGACAACTTGATATGAAATAGTACCTTACTATTTAAATATAACTTTGGTTTGTACTTAGGAATTTTTACATTTTAATGCACTGGAACTATATCTTTTCTTGAAGGGAAATATGAACACTGTAACTTTCCATAAATTATCTAAAATAATTTGTGTTATGTTTAGAATTACAAGGAAGTACCTCTTTTGTTTATTATTGAAATAGACAATACAAAATATAGAAATTGTCCTTATTTTATACATCTCATTCATGTGGGCATATTCCTTGTTATTCTAAAATGTACACTTTGTATTGGAACTGGATAATTTATAGAAATTTACATTGATACAGACTTCATTCCAATGAATTAAAATACTTCTTAAACCCCTCTCCATTTAACAACTTCCTATCTAATATCTACTAATCCATATCCCTCTCCTGACAACTTACTGCAATAACCTATTACACATCTTTTTTACCTAAATCATTTATGCCTACAGATCTTGAACTTAGCATACAACTTCTTTAATGAAGTTTTCCATTAATTAAGGGACTGCTTTCCCCTTATTTTCCTTACTCCATAATATGTTATCTTCAACCCAACTATTCTAAGATTTACACCTAGGCATCCTTGGAATGCAACTACTACAAAATAAACCTAATGGCATGTGTAAAATAAATATTTTCCCATTCTTTCCCACCTAGTCCGCCCGTAGCCTGCATGTGACAATACAGTACCTAGACCGCCCGCTGCCTACAGGGATACTATCCTCACACATTTATGATGTCGATTAATACCATGTTGACAGGCCTATAATCACTATTCCGTTTAAGATTACATAGCGTAATGAAGGAATTTCCCATTTGTTGCATAACACTCGTAATAAGGTTTGAAGTAGATCCTACTTGTCCTTCTCGCACTTCAAACTAAAAAGTCCTCTTAACACTTCAAATAGAAAGACTTCTGGCATCTACAGTACTCTTGATATAATAAAGCATTTGTAGCATCCCTTATCTTGAGCCAAAAGCTAAATGCTACAAATGCTGCAGTCATCCATAGTATTAAGTTCCGGTGACAAAATATGGTAGTGTTAATGGTACCCATAATATCAGAGTCACATGAATATGAAATAAAATCATCATAGATTAAAAAAGTTTTCTAATTACATTTCAAAACAGTATTTCATTTATAAATTACATAATCCTATTGCTTTTCCAAGTTCAGATAAAATCTAATTACTACAAAGTACGCCAAGAGCGACATATGAAGATATCCCCTTGGATGACCAGAGTACAATATAGACATAACTGTCTTAAATACAACACAGCGGAATCAACAAAATAAAACAGCAACACCTATATAACTATTAGTCAACCTCTTGTTCATCTTTGGAAGTTTTATTCGCCCAACTACTAAAAATCTATAAACCTCAATCCTCAGCCTATTCAAATCAATTTTGAGCACCGTAGAGTTTAAGGGGATAAACATAAACTTAGAGTCAGACATAAAGCCTGTGTGAATAATATTATACATCTCGGTTACTAGATATTAAGTGAGACTACATCGCTTAGTGGAACGGGTTTTTCCTCACAAATATCCTTTTAAAGCATATCATTATCTTGCAACCAAAATTGGTTAAAACTACAAAGCAATATCCTGTAAACATACATGTCAGGTAACAAATGAACTATCTGTCCGAACACTATAGGTTTGTTTGGCTAACTACTAACCTTTGGCTGACTCAGGCCTACCAGACAATATAAACAAATAATCTAACACTGTTAGACACTCCTTTTTTGGACGGTCTATCCCTAACTTATCTTCTCCCATGGTCACCTGACCCTAAAGGTTTTACGGGCTCACCAATAACCTATCTTTGTATAAATATAATCCCTTCTATGTGCAACATCATTTTAGTCTTACCTGTGACAAAGCCCTACACAATGGAATTTTGACTAAATTATCTAGGGCTAATAGCTAATGTATAGGGCGTGATCCTATACCAGTCCCTTCTGGTATACAAATATCTGAGTCATCTTACTTAGGGTAATCTTCCCTTAAATTTTCCTTGAAAACCTTTTCATCTCAACTTGATTTAAAACCTTTAAATCAAACCTAAAAAAGGAAAATATATATACTCTATGCTTTACTCAAATTCACCTTGCTATGTTATATATATATATATATATATATAGACACACACACATTACTCAAATCTTATGTTCATGAAAACATTTGAACCTTTGAAAGTACCCCTTTCGAACCCATTGAAAGTACCCATTTCTAAACCAAGTAAAACCTTCTTTATTACCTAGGCTGAAAGGCCGAAACATTCCTTTTGAAACCATTCCTTTCGAAACCATTCATATAAACCTTTCGAAACCATTGAAAAACCTTTCCTTCGAAAGCTTTAAAACCTTAGACATCCTACCTTTATAACACTTAACATTGCCTTTGGAAAGCACTGGAAAAACCTTTCCTTTAAAACCTTTCGAAACCATCCTTTCAAACCTTTCGAAATCATTGGGGAACCGCCCCTTCAAAACCATTCTTTAAAACCTTTTGAAAGCATCAAAACATCAAACCTTTTGAAAGCATTTGGGTTCAATTTATAACATGTGGAAACATCTTTCAGAATCATTAAAAACCGTCTCTTTTGAAACCATTTGGGTTCTACCTTCAACAGTGCAAAAGGGTCATCAAAACATTTAAGTCGAAAGCATTCCTTTTGAAAGCATTCCTAAGCAAAGAAGTAATGGTGTCAAAATCAACCTTCCAAAAGCATTGGAGAAGCGGTTAAGTTTTTAAAAACAAAGTATACCTTCTGAAACCATTGACTTCGAAAGGTAGAAAAGCGGCAGCTTAAGGTTTCACCTCATTTGAAAGCATTTACTTAAAACAAAGGTGCAACCCATTCGAAACCTTTCCTTTAAACAATTAGACCCAGTCGAAAGCCAACTAAGTCGAAAGCAATTTCTTCAAAAGCTAAGTAGGTGCATTTTCAATTTAAAATCAAGTCATGCTTCGACCCCATCAAAACATATGGTCTCGAACAAGTTTCTTCTGCCATTGTCCAATTCACTATGTACTATGTTGCTGATGCTATGTGCATTGGTTTCAAAGGCAATGGAGGCGGCGGTACTTGGTCGAAACCCCTGTGCTAAAAGTGGCAAAACGTGCGAAAAGCATGTAAAAACTGATTTTTTTTTACTTTAAAAAGAAATTCTTTTCAACTAACCTGCCTTGTTTGTCAAAATTTTATTGGTTGCTAATTTTCTTTTCTAAAAATGTTGTCAAAATTTCAGAACTAAACAATTTAATTATTTACAGAATTCCCCTTCTCCTTTTATATGTATATAAAATATTTAAGTTCCATAGCTTAAATAATTATATATATATATATATATATATATAAACACTTAGGAAAAATTCTACAAAAATTCTAGAAAATCATTTTTGATATGTTTTCCAACATATATTAATTTTATACCTAGAACATATATTATTTAATCGTAAATAATTTTAAACCCAATTAATCATTTTTCTCACGAGAAAATTAATATAACATCCATATTAATTTAGAAAATTATGAAAATTGAAATCTATTTCTAAAATATCATTTTTGATCTAAATCTAAAATCTCAAGGAATTTGGATATCATTAAATAGGGTTTTCACATAAAACATATCATAAAACATATATGAATGAACAAAAATCGTCAACAAGCATATATAAACAATTAGTCATTCAAAAGCATGGAATTTCCTTGCAAGATAAATAGAGGTTAAATCGAAAATCATTAGAAAACATGAGATGTGGTCATTATTCACCTTAGCTTCGAGATAATGGAGTTTAAGATTTTTATCTATTAAGTTGATAAATCTTCTTCCTTTAGCTCTTTCTTCCTCTTGTTCTTGCTAATGGTGGCCGGCCTATATTTTGCAAATGAACGAGTAGAACATACATGGCTAAGGGTTTAGGGTATTAGAATGATCTCTTTCCTGTTTTACCCCTCTTCTACTTCATTTTAACTCTTCTTTAATCCATTAGTTACATGGCATAGCTACCCTTTATTAAAATTAAATCTCAATCCCCTAATCATCACATTATTTTATTTTATTTAGCTAACTTAATGTCCGAAATAATATTACTAAAAATATGGGGTGTTACAGTCTCTCATCCTTAAAGAATTTCATCATGGAAATTACGATAAGGTACATAACAAATCAATCATAAAGGTAAAACATACCATCAAACAAATCAGGATAAGCGTCTCTAATCTTGCTTTCAGTCTCCCAAGTATAGTCTCTCTCATCGATGCTCCACTGGACTTTCACGAATCTGACTGTCTTGTTTCTAAGCTTCTTCTCATCTCTCACGATTATCCGAACTGGCTTCCTAACTATAGTCTGGTCTGGTTCTACTACCAAGTCATCTAACACAGTCGGTGCTATAGTAGACTCCAAAATTTTGACACACTTTCTTAGATGAGAAACATGAAAAACATTATGGACTCCTACCAAACTATTCGGTAAGTCTACTCTATACACGAGTTTCCTGATCCTCTCTATAATAAGAAAAGTTCCAGCGAATCTCAGTGCCAACTTCCTTGATTTCCCAAATCTAATCACACCCGTCACCGGTGACACCTTAATGAAAACATGATCTCCAACAAAGAGCTTCAAGTCTTTCCGTATTTTATTTGCATAACATTTCTGCCTAGAATGAGCTTCTTTCATCTAGCTCGAATCAATTCAATCTTTTGTGTAGCTTCTCTAGCAAAATCTAGATCAAGAACAGACCTATCCCCAGTCTCTAACCAACAAATAGCCAATTTGCATGGCCTTCCATACAAAGCTTCAAACGATGCCATCCCTATACTAGTCTAATAACTTTTTTTATACAAAAACTCAACTAAGTTTAGATGATCTTCCCATGACCCTCCAAAATCTAACACACAACCTCTTAACAAAACTTCCAAGTCTTTTTTTAACTCTTTCTTTTTGCCTATCGATCTATGGATGGTAAGCGGTACTCATCTTGAGCTTGGTTTCTAAAATCTACTATAGACTCTTCTAGAACTCGCTAGTAAGTAAGGAATCTCTATCACTTACTATGCTACTAGGAATCCCATGAAGTCTAACTATGTTCTTCATAAATAACTTAGACAAAACACACGCTGCCCTAGTTGACTTAACTGGAATGAAATGGGCACTCTTGGTTAATCTATCCACTATGATCCATATACTTTCATTCCCTCTATTTCACCTTGGAAACCCATCTATAAAATCCATAGAAATAGAATCCCACTTTCATTCCAAAATATCTAAAGACTGAAGTACCCCACTTGGCTTTTGATGTTCGACTTCACCCGTTTACGATTCCAACACTGCTTCACCCATAATCCTAAATCTCTCTTCGTACCTTCCTAGAAGAAACTCCACTTCATGTCCTGATATATCTTAGTTCCTCATGGATGAATAGTGAACTTCAAACGATGGCATTCCTCCAAAACTTCCTTCCTTATGTCTCCCACATTCAGAATATATAACCTACCTTTCTATCTCAACCATCCATTCTGGTCAAGACTGAAATCTTTCAACTCTTCACTCTCTGTTGCTTCCTTTAACTTTTCAATCTATTTATCCAATACTGGATCCTCTCCTTTCTTAGAAGAAATCCTTTAAATCATCACCGGTCGAACTTCCAAATAAGATAACATAACAGATTCTCCACTAGATCTAGCCTCATATCTCCACTACACTCTGTACATCGTCAACGCTTCAAAATCTTTCCACTCAACTATCATTGCCAACACTGCATTCTAATGTTTCCTTCTAAGTGCATCTACAACCTTATTGCCTTTCTATGGTGCGTACTCAATTCCAAAATCATAAGCGGCAATAAACTCTAACCATCTCTGCTATCTCATGTTCAGCTCCTTTTGAGAGAAAAAGTAATTTAATGACTTATGATCTGTATATAACTCAAATCGCTCTACCAAAAGGTAATGTCTTCACACCCTTGATGCAAAAATCACCGCATCCAACTCCAAATCATGCGTTGGATATCTCACTTCATGCGGTCTAAGCTTTCGTGAAGCGTAGGCAATCACTTTACCCTTCTACATCAACACAACTCCCAATCCAGTTCCACATGCATTGGTGTACACCACCAAACTTTGGTTTCTATCTGGAACTAGTAACACTGGTGCATTGGTCAACAAATGTTTTTACTTAGTGAATGCTTCCTCACATTTGTTGAACCAGACAAACTTCATCTCTTTCCTGGTAAGCTTAGTCAAAAGTGCTGCTATCCCTGAGTAATCCGTAATAAATCTCCGATAATAGCCAGCAAGTCCAAGAAAGCTTCTAATCTCAATCACTGTCTCTGGTCTCTTCCAATTATTAACTTCGATCTTATCTAGATCAACTGACAACCCTTTCTCTGAAACCATGTTACCAAGAAACTAACCTCTTTCTTTCAGAAATGACACTTGGAAAACTTCGCCTTTAGCTGATGCTGCCTCAGCATCTCAAGCACAACTCTAAAAAGATCTTTATGCTCCCTTCCATCCTTATAGTGTACAAAAATATCATCTATAAACACCAATACGAACCTATCCAAGTACTCTCGTAAAAATTGGTTCATCAGATACACAAATAATGCTAGCACATTAGTTAGTCCGAATGGCATCATTAACCATTCATATGATCTATATCTGGTTCTAAACGCCGTCAAAGAAATACTATCCTCCGCCACTCTAAGCTGATGGAACTCTATTGCTATATCCAACTGAGAAAATACCTTGGCTACACTCAACTAATCGAATAAATCGTCAATTGTAGGCAACAGATATTGATTCTTTACCGTCTTCTCATTCAACTTACGATAATCGATACGTAACCTTAATGATCCGTCTAGCTTCTTAGCAAACACCACGGTTGCTCCCCAAGATGAACTAATTGGCCTAATAAATTATTGCCTTCCAAATCTACCAACTGCACCTTCAACTCCCTCATCTCAGTAGGTGTCATCCTTCTTGGAGGCTCACTCATTGGTTCTGTTCCAGGCACCAAATCTCTCTAAAACTCAACGGGCTCGTTCCGGTGGCAATATTACTACCGGCTCGAAGACATCTGCGAATTCTCTAACCATGAAAACTCGACTCAACTAGTCTTCTACCTCCACAACACCCAACAAAGCATTCATCTCAAAACTAGGGCTTTCTATGGTATATACAATCTATTCACTACAATCAGGTTGTTAAAGTGATATTTTTCTATCATGGCAAAATATCCTAGCATCGTACTTACTTAACCATTCCATACAAAAAATAATTCTGAATCCTACAAAGTTAAGCATATGAAAACTGCAATAAAAGGTATGACCTAACAAGTCAAACTTTAAGTGGTCACACTTCATCCCAAGTGCTGCATACCCTCCTATCAGATTTGCAACTCTTACGGAAGTAACTAGGTATGAGGGTTTTAGGTTAATCTTATCTGCCAAACAATGAGATGTAAAAGAATGCAATGCACCAGTGTCAAATGGAACACTAACAGACATACCATGAATCTGAAGCGTACCTCCTAACACTGCATTTCCTTTTACTTGCATTGTTGGTCCCGATGTAGCAGGTTCCAATACATACACCTTGCGTTTTCCATTCTAAGCAGGCTCTTTGCATTGATTCTTATAATGACCAATTTGGTCATAGTTGAAGCATCTAATATTCTTCTTCCCGATCACTTCCTTCGCCTTTCTAGTATGACATTAATTAGCAAAGTACCCCTTCTTATCGCACTTAAAGGAGACAATTTCTGACTTTCCCTTCTTTGTGGCTCCACCTTTCTCAGCACCCTTCTTATGAATGAACTTTCTTTTCTGACTCTGCCCCAGCCGGACCTCCTTTGCCTTATTGTTTTCCAAAAAAGCAAGCATCTCCCTGTGTCTTAAAGTCATCTCCACCACAACATCACAAGTATCCCTAACATGAGGTAATATAGCCCTAGCCAATTCAGGCTTCAACCCCCTGATGAATTTCTCATTCCTCTTCAATACGGTATCGACATTAGCATACCCATATCCTGACAACTCCTCGAAATTTATAGAATATTCCAACACAGACATCTACCCTTGCTCCAACTCAGCAAACTTTCTGAGCAAAGAAGACTATGCCATCACAGACATGAACCTCTCCTAAAACCTTCTCCTAACCTCAGCCTACGTCATCGTTTCCTCATCCACTCGAGCAGTCACACAATTCCACCAAAATAAAGCTACTCCCTGTAATTGTCTCAAAGAAAGCCTCCTTTTTGCTCATCATTGAGCCCCAAGTCTGCAACGAACCTCTCAAAAAGCAACAATCAGTTCTCCAACTCAATAGCATCTTTAGTTTCGATAAATGGCTTCCCTCCAAGCCTAACATAATCTCTACTCAAGATAGTATAGTTATTCACTACCGGAGCTTCTTGGTTCACTCCTCCTGCATTTCCTTCAACTACTCCAGTAGCAATTCCAGCTTGCATCATATTCACGAAAAACCGACACATAGCTCCCATATCCACTTATGAAACTCCAGCATCAAAATTCCCAGCTTGTGTCTGACCTTGGTTCCTTCTAGTATTCGGTCTGGCATTTTCATTTGTGGCGACGCTTCCTCCAAGTTTCACTCTTTCACTTCTAGCATCCATATCTGCATTCAAGCCTCATGAGATACAAAAGAATATCCTAAGAGAGATAGAAGAATAATGATATTGTATATACTAATATATAGTAAATATAAGTACGTTACTATAGCGTTATCCCATACCCCAATCTTATCTCCAATTCTATAGGATTATGTTTCCAAAATCATTTTTGTTTAAAGTTTTTCATAAACCTATGCTCTTATACAAAACTGTAATATCCCCTATCTTGATGCCAAAAGCTAAACGCTATAGATACTGCAGTCATCTATAGTATTCACTTCCGGTGATAAAATACAGTGATGTTAATCGTATCCATAATAATAGAGTCATATGAATATGAAATAAAATCATCGCAAAATAAAATAACTTTTCTAATTACATTTCAAAACAATATTTCATATTCAAATTACATAATCCCATCATTTTCCCAGGTTTAGGTAAAATATAATTATTACAAAATATGCTAAGAGCGACATATGAAGATTCCCCTTTGGACTAACATAGTACTATATAGACATAACTGTCTTAAATACAACACAACGAAATCAACAAAATAAAACAACAACTCCTAAATAGCTATTTGTCAGCCACCAGCTCAACTCCAGAAACTTTATTCACCAACCTACTAAAAATCGGTAAACCTCAACCCTCAGCCTACTCAAATCAATTTTAAGCACCCGAGAGTTTAAGGGGAAAAACATAAACTTTGAGTCAGACATAAAGCCTGGTATGAATAATACTATACATCTCGGTTATTTGATATTAAGTGAGACCACACCGCTTAGCTGAATGGGTTTCCCCTCACAAATATCCTTTTAAAACATATCTTTTGCAAATCATAATACAACAACCAAAATTGTTTAAAACTATAAAGCAATATCATGAAAACTTACATGTTAGGTAACGAATGATCAGGTAACAAATGAACTATCTATCCGAACACAATAATTTTTTTGGTTAACTGCTAACCTTTGGCTGACTCGGGCCTACCAGACAATATAAACAAATAATCTAATAGCTGTTAGACACTCCTTTTTTAGATGGTCTATTTCTGACTTATCTTCTCCCTGGGTCACCTGATCCTAATGGTTTTGCAGGCTCACCAATAACCTATCTCTATACAAATATATTCCCTTTTGTATGTAACATTTTAGTCTTACCTATGATAAATCCCTACACACTAGAATTTTGGACTAAATTAGTTGGGGCTAATAGCTAATGTATCGGGTGTGACCCTATATATCAGTCTCATCTGGTATACAAATATTTGAGTCATTTTACTCAGGGTAATCTTCCCTTAAATTTTCCTTGAAAACCTATTCATCTCAAATTGATTTAAAGCCTTTAAATCAAAATTAAACAAGTAAAATATATATACTCAATGCTTTACTCAAAATCACCTTGCCATGTTATACACACACACATACATACACTTTACTCAAATCTTTTCTTAATGAAAACATTTGAACCTTTGAAAGTACCCTTTTTGAATCCGTTGAAAGTACCCCTTTTTAAACCAAGTAAACCCTTCTTTATAACCTAGGCCAAAAGGCCAAAACATTCCTTTCAAAACCATTCATATAAACCTTTCAAAAATAATGAAAAAACCTTTCCTTCGAAAGCTTTAAAACCTTAAATGTCATACGTTTAAAATAATTAACATTGCCTTTCGAAAACATTGGAAAAACCTTTCGAAACCTTCCTTTCAAACCTCTCAAAATCATTGGGGAACCACCCCTTCGAAACCATTCTTTAAAACCTTTGAAAGCATCAAAACATCAAACCTTTCGAAAGCATTTGGGTTCAATTTATAACATGGAGAAATATCTTTCGAAACCGTTGAAAACCATCACTTTTGAAAACATTCGGGTTCCACCTTCAATAGTGAAAAGGGTCATTACAACATTTATGCTAAAAGCATTCCTTTCAAAAGCATTCCTAGGTAAAGAAGTGATGGTGTTGAAACCAACCTTTTGAAAGCATTGGAGAAGCGGCTAAGTTTTAAAAAACACAGTATACCTTTCGAAACCATTGACTTCGAAAGGTAGAAAAGCGGCGGCTTGGGGTTTCGACCCCATTCGAAAGAATTTACTTAAAACAAAGACGCAACCCATTCGAAAACTTTCCTTTAAACAATTAGACCCAGTCGAAAGCCAACCAAGTCGAAAGCAACTCCTTCGAAAGCAATGCAGACACATTTTCAATTTAAATCCAAGTCATGCTACGACCCCACTAGAACCTATGGTCCCGACCAAGTTATTTTCGCCTTTGTCCAATTCACTATGTACCAAGTTATTGATACCATATGCATTGGTTTTGATAGTACTGGAGGCGGTAGTACTTGGTCGAAACCCCCATGCCAAAAGTGACGAAACTTGCCAAAAGCATGTAAAAACTGTTTTTTTTACTTTAAATAGAAATCCTTTTCAACTAACCTGCCTTTTTTGTCAAAATTTTATTATTTGCTAATTTTATTTTCTAAAAGTGCTGCCAAAGTTTCATAATGAATTTTTTTAATTAATTTACAAAATACCCCTTCTCCTTTTATAAATATATAAAACATTTAATCCCATAACTTAAATAATTTGATATATCTATTAAACACTTAGGAAAATCCTACAAAAATTCTAGAAAATCACTTTTAATATTTTTTTACAACATATATTAATTTCGGACCAAGAACATATATTATTTAACCATAAATAATTTTAAACCCAACTAATCATTTTCTTTACTAGAAAATTAATATAAAATCCATACTAATTCAATAAATTATGACAATTGAAACCCATCTCTAAAATATCATTTTTAATCTAAATCTAAAATTGCAAGGCATTAGTATGTTATTAAATAGGGTTTTAACATTAAAACATATCATAAAACTGATATGAATGTGCATAAATCATTACAAAGCATATATAAACAATTAATCATTCAAAAGTGTGGCATATCCTTGCAAGATTAATCAGATTTAACCTTAAAACCGATAATCATTAGAAAACATGAGATTTGGGCATTATTCATTTTAGATTTGAGATCATGGAGTATGAGATTTGAATCGATTAAGTTAATTAATCTTCTTCCTTTAGCTCTTTCTTCCTCTTGTTCTTGCTAATGTGACCGGCCTCTATTTGATTTTAATTTTGCAAATAAACGAGTAGTACATACACGTCTAAGGGTTTAGGGTATTAGAATGTTCTCTTTCGTATTTTACTCCTCCTCTATTTCATTTTAACTCTTCTTTAGTCCATTGGTTACATGACACAACTACCCCTTATTAAAATCAAATCTCAATCCCCTAATCATCACATTATTTTATTTAATTTAGCTAATTAAATGTTCTCGATAATTTTACTAAAAATAAGGATGTTAGAACATCCTTCTTACTTATAAAGATGTTCAATCAAATCATAGTCTCCAATTTCAATTACATAAAGATTTTACAATTCCAACGTTGCTTGGGCAGAGAGACATAAGGCGATGCTCTTCTCCCACTACTACAGAAAGTCTAACCTAGTACTCTACCCTTCCAATTCGACCATTAATGGAATGGGTACTAAATTCCCATGTTACCCTATCTCCGTCCCAACCATTTCAAAATTTCCAAATTCCATTGTCAACTTAATCCTTATAGGCTGTGTAATCATATTCATCTAACTCCAATTTAAGTCTTTTTTTAAGTTTAATTGATAATCATAACACTCTTACTTCACCCTTTATAATCAAAATCCTTTTATTTTAACATAGTTTACACAAAGCTAATAAGTCTTTAAAACTGTAAAGTCCACTTTTCATTTTTACCAGTTTAAATCAAAACTTTAGATTTTTCCATCTCCATAAATCTACTACATTGCCTAAAATTTTAAAATCTTTCGATTTTTAACTTTATTCCACACTTTAAAAATCTATAAAAACTCTCTCTTCATTTTTAACAAGCATTTTCTTTTTACTAAGATCGCGATATTTTCTTTAATCAAATCATCAAAAATGATTAACTTAGCTTAGAAGAAATATACATAAAACATATTATTTTTAAATTTTCTTTCATAAATAAGAAATTTTTCACAAAACATATTTTTTTAGAAACTATAGTATTTTTAACTATTATTATTAGAGTTTTACAAAAGCACCCATAAAAGACATTTTCAAATATTAACCATTTCTTATTTTGTTATAAGAGTTTTAAAGTCGGATCTTGCCTACTTCTCGATTTTTGTTTTTATTTTCCATAAGTTCTATTATTAAAGCAAAATGCACATTGAGATAAGTATACCAATGTGCCCCAAACAGAATAAAAGCTTTTAAAACAGTTATTGAAAATAACATTTCACCAAATTCTTTAATTCTACTTCTTAAACGAATCTCATAAAGTTCATCTGACTATTTATATAAAATCATAAACCAACTCTTCTTTTCTTTCAAAAGTTTTGTTTTAAAAGCATAGTGCACATTAAAGGTAATTGTAACAATGTGCCAAAAGAACAAAACAAAAACTTTGTAACAGTTATTGAAAACTAGCTCTTTGTCAAATTCTTTAATCTCACTTTTTAAAAGAATTTTATACAACTTGTCTGATAAATTTTTAGAAAATCATAAACTAACTTAATTTTCTTTATAAAATATCAAACGTCTACTGTTTCACATTTTTCAGGAAACATTTTCACTATTTTGATCACTTAAGTTAGAGTTGACAATAGCAACCTAATTACAACAACCCATATATACCCATCAATGATTTAAATGCAATAAGTTCTATTTTCCTTTTCAAAGATGGTAACTGAAGTTTACCTTCAGACACCATGTCCAACTTCAATATGGAAATAATCTAGCCATACCCTTGGGTGAACATGAGTCCTTACTACTACTACTAGTAGGGTTTCTGTTTTGATTGGGGAGATCGCCTTAAGGTCAAAAAGTCCTTTTTCATATTCTTATGCTTTATCTTTATCTTCATCATATTCTCATTATATGGGTTTCTTGTTTCTAATCTTCTTCATTCACCCTTAAATCCATAATTTATTTTTCACTGCTACTTGGTATAAGAAACCTCCACCAGCATATACTACCAAAATAAATATGAAAGGTTCATTCTATCCCCTAAAACTTGTTTTCATTCTTATTATTTATGCATGGGAATTATTTTTCAACTTTTCCTACAAATAGTATAGGTATGTATAGAAGAAATTTCAACATAAATAGATGAAATCTTTGAAAATGTCTTCGAAAACTTTAACCTATATCTCTACTACTAATAAAGAAAATTCGTTGAACTAATTTACTCGGTGTCTTTTTGAAATTCCAAAAATGCCCTTGCTTTTCATTTACATATTTGCACTCAAACAAAATATCAACGTGTACAATAACATAAACAGTCTATGTGTGAAGCACAGGCCCATACTAGTATATATATGTATGTATGTATGTATGTATGTATGTGTATTCGAAACCCATTTTTGAAAACTTTCTTGGAAGACATTTTGGAAAATCTTTTGAAAACCCTTTTTTTCAAAAACCTTTCATGTACTTTCTCTTAATATGTGCTTAATTCCTAGATAATCCTAAACCTAAGCTCTGGTACCAATTGTGACAAGTCACACCTCCTGACATAAATAATGCCGAGAAATACAAGCTGTTGGTATTTCAAAATATTACAGAGCATAATTATAAGTGTAACGACCTAGATTTTCTGTCATTTGAAATTCGTATATTTAATTGATTTTAAATATTAACAAGTAAAATTTATAAGTCGAATAAATTTTATTTCGAATATCTAGATTTAATTGGATAATTAAATCGATAATTCAATATTCGAAATTACTAATTGAAAATTGGGTTTAATGTGATTAAAATTGATTTGTAAAGTTGTATTAAATCATATTGGAGTTAGAATGATGTTATAGAACTTTTAAAATTGAATTAAAATTTAATTTGTAGAAATTGAATATTTTAATATTTAATTGACGAGTAAAAATAGTCATTTTTCAAACAGTCTCGGATTTTGACGAAACTAGTTTCATCCGATCTGTAATGTTAAATTGTTAAAAGATTTCAAATTTCACGTCAATCAGATTTACGGTTTATCCGGGGCAAGCTAAAACGCGTAGAAATTGGTTTAAGTGAATTTTGAATTTAATAGTCGATTCAAAAACCTATCCTCCACATATGGTCGAATTGGCTCTCGATACCTATTCCATTGTTTTCGAAACGTGGGTTAAACCCTAGAAACGTCAACTGGCATGCTTCGTTTGGAGTTCGAAAAATTGGAGATGAACAGTGTTCGTCAAATTTTCTATATAAGGACCTTTACATCTCAATTTTTCACAAAACCAAAAGGGATTAGGGTTTTAAACCCTGGCCGCCAGAAAATAATTCAATGGCCGAAAATTTCGAACATTTTCCCTCCGATCTCTGTCAATCCACTAACTTTCATGTCTCGCCTTCAACTAGAAGATGGTAGAACTCGGTGAGAGCTAGATATTCAACGGTCATGATCATTTAAAACGAAGTGAGGGTCAGCAAATAACGTTCAAATGACCGGTTTTCAAGCACGAAAATTGAGAAGATAGAGCAACCGAGTTTGCCGTGCTCGCGGCCATAGGTGGAGGCTGGAGTCGGCGTTCGAGTGGGTATGTTTGATTGAGTTCTGATCAAAGGTGGGTGCGCGATAACTAGGTTTGGGGCGGCGGCAATGGGTTTTCGTTCACGTTTTTACTAGGGGGGAAGAAGACGGCACGTGCGGCCCTGATGCAATCAGATGGAACGAACGGCTATGATGTAGGGTTTGAAAAGTTAGAAAAGAATTGTGAATTTATTTATATTAAAATTCGTATAAACTTCAAAAAGCTGTAACTTGTTCATACGAGGTCGAAAATGACGAAACAAGTTGCATTGGGTTTGTATTCGCGAACACTATGTGATGGAGCTCGATTGGAATCGATCGGAGCTAGAGATAATTTTGGGTAAAATTAAACGCGTGTTTAATTTTATTCGAGATAAAACGCTGCAACTGTTATTGGAAGCAAGGTGAGAACTTCTCACTCAATCGAATTTTGTCTCGATTTAAATTTTAAATAGTTAAATTTAAAATTGCTTGATTGTGTGATTGAATGATAAATTCCTATCTGTTGTATTGAAATAGACCCTATATGCCGTATATTAAGCGGAGGTTATTTTATTAAACCCATATACCGTGATATTCCACCTTGAAGTGGAATTGGTATTATATATGTACTTGGAGTTGATTTCCCACATTATATAGCATAGTAAGTGGGGTACTTCAGTTTTGCTATCGGATGAGACCCTATTGCCCCGCATAATAGCGGATGATATTTTATATAAACCCATGTACCATGATATCCCGTCTTGAAACGGGATTGGTATTGTGCTAACATCTGTGGATGCAGGGAAACAGATTGGAGGGATCCAATTGGATTCGTCAAATAATTGAATTTGTTTCAATGTTGTGCGTTGATTATTTATAATCTCTGCGTGATTATCTTTATGATTGAAATCGCTGAAGGCTAAAATTTAGCCGAATATAATTTTGGTATCGTTAGATGCCGGAATAAATAAAAATTTGATTTTTGAAAATTTAGGTTGTAAGTTATATTAATTTTTTTTTTGAGGATTGGATAAATTTAAAAGAAGGAATTCTAAAATAATAAAGTTTCATTTTTAATCTTATTGAATAAAATTTCAAAATATGGGAGAAGCTTTAATAAATGGATTTCGGGTAATATTATTCTAAGGTTGAAGAATTTATTCAAAATACAGATTTTAAAGAGTTTGAAAAATAAAATAGTTTGTTTTCTTTAAAAGGAATTTATTTTTAAAAGTTATTGATAGAAATTTTTAAAATTTATTTTTAAAAGGAATTTCGGGTAACATTATTTTTAAAAGTTATTTTTAAAATTTGAAACCCATTTGGAAATTGATTTTTGGTGATTAAATTTAAATCTTTTGAAAATCCATTTGGAAATTTATTAGGTGTTTTAAAAAGAATTTGGAATCAATTTGAAAGTTGATTTGTGAATGAAATTCACTTGGTGTTTAATTTCTTGAAAAAATCAATATGGAATTTGATTTGGTTGTTTTTGAAATAAATTGAAAAAAAATTAAATTGTTGTTGAAAGTGAATATTTGAAATCGATTTGATAATCGTATATCAGTGGATATTTGGAAATTTAAAATTCACCATGGAATTTATAAAGGAAAGGAAAATTTGTTTAAAAATAAACATTGATTTATTTTTGAAGTGTGAAAATAAATTTACGGATTTGGAACGTAAATTTAAAGTAAATCGGTAAGGATTTATATAATTGGTTTAAATGAACCATTTTGAAATGAAAGTATATTCTCCCTGGAAAGCTGAATAAAATTTCTGAATAGCTTTGAAATATATATATATATATATATATATATATATATATATATATAAAATTCTAGAATTTGTTTTGAAAAGGATACTTTGGAGAAATTAACTTCTTAAGTTGTTTTAAATCCTTTAAGTAAAGATTTATTAAGTTGATATAGAAATAATTATTTCTAAGATTTAATCAATAATTGTTTTAGAAAATAGTTATTTAAATAGTTATGCTCTATCTACTAATTTTATTTTAAAAATTAGTTTGGACTTAAGTTATATGTAATATTAGTATAATATTTTTATAACTAATATTTTAAAATAAAGTGTTTAAAAATAGTTTTACGTTAAAATATTTCCAAGTATATATTTGGACAAGTGATTTAAATTATTTTAAAGTATTTAAACTCGGCAGATTTTCAGTGGAAATAAATGATTTTTGGAATTTTATTACGCGAGTGAAAAATGATTTGAAATTCGTTTTCAAAGGATTGAAAGGTATTTGAAATTGGTTTTCAAATGGTTGAAGTGTGAAAATATATCTTGCGAAGATATTTTGAAAATAAATAATTGTGAAAATTATTTAAATCTGGAAATTGTTGCGAATGTTGATTGATAGTTAATTAACCGACTTTCAATATTTGCCTTTAAAGGGCGTTTGAATTTCGATACGACCAGGGGTCGGATTCCAAGTGGATATCCGAAAACCACATCGAACCTTTGTGATTGTGATAGATCTTTTATTTAAAAGATCAAAAGTGGAAATTGTTGTAATTTGTTTGAAATCTGAACGAACACTTATTTCTAAAAATAAGCGCTCGTTATTCGGATTAGCCGGGAGAGGACCTTTGTGTCGTATAACCCATTCCGAATAATGAAACGACGAAATGGGATTGCATTTGAAGACCGGTGGTGAAGACCGGGTATTTGCAAGAATGATAGGATGACCTATCGATTGTGTCTGCACTAAGTTGCTCTGGTATAGAGATTCCCTAAGTGATGGGAAGTCTAATCGGGATTGTGAATACCTGGATTTGCAAGGACTTCTTCGGAAGTGCCTTTGGTTCTGTTCGAACTCAGAATAGACTTGTATGGATTGTATGTCTGACATTACATTTTGAGATATAAAGCAGATTTCTTCCAAATACATTTCTGTTGGTGGCGGAGAATTTATTCTCTTAGCTTAACACCCTTCTCCGAGACGTGCGAGCTCAGAGGTTATGTAGTTGATGGTTATCAGTGATATACTCCTAATTTGGTAATGTGGCATGCTGAGTGCTGCTGATCATATGTTGATCAAAGCGTGGCTTTTGTGAAAAGCGTAGCTTTGTGGACGAGACTTCGTTGAACCTCATAACCCGGTTATGGTCGAAACAGGAATCGTAGCAGCAAGGTTATTTGAGGGTTGTGCCCTCTGAGGGTATGTCATTTCCTTCTGGATTATGAGTGGTATCATGGTATGGAGCCCAGATACTTATTTTGTGGTTTCTGCGAACTTATTACTTTGTGGTTGTTGGTTGAGAGGATCCTCGGATAAAGGTCGCAAACGACCGGAGGATGGCATGCTCGTGTCAGTAGTTACCTATTACAGAGGTAACCCAGCCTTGTCTAGCAGAGATCCGGTTAGGATCCAGGGACGTCCCTTCAGAGGCATTCCATTTTACTTGGGAATTTCCTTTGCCCGACCATTTGTTGGAAATCCATTCATCCAATACAAGCTCTTTACGGTTTTAGTTGTAGAACCTGCCATTTACTTATGGTGGTCACCACTGTTTAGATGGTAGCTATAGTAGGCATAGTTCGAAATGTCTATGCTGGCTAAGATTTATATTATACTTTCGAAATGTTTTCCTACACTTTGCACTTATAGTAATAATATCAAAGAAATTTGCATATCAAGCATGTTTGACTATCATAAGGAGAAATCTCATCCAATTCTGCGTTTGCATTGTGTGTGTGGCCGGAGGCCTTATGGTAGTTTCATTTTCCAAAAACATTGAGGATCTATTCTAAAAATTTTCTTTGTTTGTTTTAAAAATATAACTGTTTTAAGTTCTCACACAAGTCCCATGACTGACCTGGAGTTTATTGTTCCCTTTATAAACTCTGCGTGCCCATCATTTTCCACATGGGCAGCCTAGAGTCAGGTTATCAGGATATTCTGGAATTCAGAAGGTGCTGTGGAGCTCAGGAGGCGAGCTGGATGGCGACACTTGTACATGATATTATCTTTTCTGCTGTGTATTCAATTGTGAGGACAGGTCTATATATCTGTCCATTATTGTGTGGTGTTGTATATTGACTCTGATGATGTAATGTAATAACTAATATAGTTCTTTGTTTTAAAGATATTCATTTATCTATTATATGTTGTTCCGCTGCGACTGTGAGATTCTTATATTGTTTATGTTGCTTCTTCTTTCTTACTTGTTCTATCGTTTTCTTCTTCTTAAACCCTAAGGGTTCGGTTTTCCGGCATTCAATTGTTCGGCAGTTGATACAGTGGACGTATTAATGTCGACTTTCGGGAGTCGAAAATCCCGTTCCTGACAATTTGGTATCAGAGCAATTGGTTAAGCGACAACCTTGGCTCTGTTGGGTGTTACTCATTAGAGATAGAGTCAGCAGTACTATAGAATGAGTGTGAGTGTAATAATAGATATGAGTGCGTATTTGTTAGTGAATATAAAAATTGTTTTATATTGTGTTGATTGGTTTGTTGAGTGGTATATGGATTCGGGTCAATACGAGTAATTAACGTTATTGATAGGAATCTCCAAACACTTGTACAGAACAAATTCGACACGATATCGTTTTAAAATAGGGTAAATGAAATAATTTTACCTAAATTATTTTCGTATATAAAAGAGAAAAAAATTTATGTGAATTATTATAATATATGATTGCTTGGTTGCTAGAAAGTGATGATATTAAATTATTATCATTAATGTTGAAAAAGAAATTGAAATCGTAACTCCAAAGTTAAGAAATAAATTCACATACAAATAGAATTGGAGAATATAAATTGTAAATGTGATTTGTAATTTGAAGTAAAATTCCAGAGGAATATTTGGAAATGTTTTGAAAGGGTTTGCAATTTGGAAAAGATTAAATTCCTTTTTGAGTTTGAAAATGGTTTTCAAGGATTTGGAAAAATGTTTTTGGAGGGATAAAAGCTCTAAACTCTTTTCGGTCGCTGGAAAATAACTTCGGTGGTGACTGCAGCATCATCGGTGTTCATTTTTCGGGTTTCCAAAAAAGGGATTGCTGCCAAGTTGTTTTAAATGGAAGTTGTTTGGAAAATTTGGGTTTGGGTTTTGAAATTCAAAGGATAATTTGAATTGGTTTCAAAAATGGTTTTGAAATGTTGGAAAGACTCTGGAATGAGATAAAAATAGTAATGAAATAAAATTTATTAAGTTGAAAATAAATTTGGGGTAGAAACAAATGAATTGAAATTGAGTTTGAATTATGGAAATAAATTTATGAATGAATGAATTTATAATTGCGAGTAAATGAAATTGGAAACTAAATGTTGAAATTCATTTGGAAATTGCAAGTAAATTGAAAATTTGTCAAGTTGGATCAAATGAAGCTAAGTATTAAAATAAAATTAGTAAAATTAATTGAAGAAATGACAAATTTAATATGGGTTGAAATGAATTGAATTCAACATTTATAAATAAAGGGTAAATTAAATTCATATGGAATTTGAAATCCAGTTTAAATATAAGTGGTTATAAACCGAAATAGTGAATTGAATTGTGTTTGGAAATGAACAAAAGAATAAAAACTGAATATCGAAAACCAATTTGAATTGTGCGAGATGAAATGAGTTAGAAGTTGTAATGAATTAGTAAAGGAAACTAATTTAAAATAGCAAGATGAATCAGTTGTGAATGAAAAAATAATTGATAAAATTCAATATTCAGAAGGTAAATTGAATCTAAATAGAATTGAAATTGTAAATTGAATTCAAATGAAATTGATAATGTGAGATTGAATGAAAATGGATATTATGGTTAGCAGGATATACAGGTGGATTAAAGGAAATTGGGATTTTGATTTCGAAGAAAAAAAATTGAATTGCTTGACAAAAGGTATGTATTTGAATTTCAGTATGAAATTTGATGATTTTCTTGTCCAGCCACTTGGCTTTTTCTTTTTTTTCTAAAATCTGGGGGCCGTGGTGCCATTTTTGTAGTCGTACCGAGCTAGCCGCGCAAAGGAGACGCTGGCGAAATTTTTCGAAAATTTAAGGCGTTAGAATATTTTTGAGAAAATTGGAATTTTTTTTAAAACTATAACTTTGATTTTGGAGTGAAAAGTTAAACGATATAGTTGGTTTTGAAAAGATAACTAAGTGTGATTTGAAAACTTAGTAAAGTTATTGGAAAAGTTGAAATGTTTAAATGAATTTGAAATTTAATTTGAACAAATGGTTTTGAAAAGTTAATGGATTTCAAGACTTTTTCTTACTTGGCAATTTCGAGGACGAAATTCTTTTATGAGGGAAAGTTTGTAACGACCCAGAATTTTTGTCATTTGAAATTCGTATATTTAATTGATTTTAAATATTAGCTAGTAAAATTTATTAGACGAATAAATTTTATTTCGAATATCTAGATTTAATTGGATAATTAAATCGATAATTTAATATTCGAAATTACAGAAATAATTAGAAATTGGGTTTAATGTGATTAAAATTGATTTGTAAAGTTGTATTAAATCATATTGGAGTTAGAATGATGTTATAGAACTTTTAAAATTGAATTAAAAGTTAATTTGTAGAAATTGAATATTTTAATATTTAATTGACGAGTAAAAATAGTCATTTTTCAAACAGTCTCGGATTTTGACGAACTAGTTTCATCGGATCCGTAATGTCAAATTATTGTATGATTTCAAATTTCATGTCAATCGGATTTACGGTTTGTCCGGGGCAAGTTAAAACGCGTAGAAATCGATTTAAGTAAATTTTGAATTTGAATAGTCGATTCGAAAACCTATCTTCCACATATGATCGAATTGGCTCTCGAAGCCTATTCCATTGTGTCCGGAATGTGGGTTAAACCCTAGAAATGTCAGCCGGCATGCTTTGTTTGGAGTTCAAAAAATTGAAGATGAATAGTGTTTCGTCAAATTTTCTATATAAGGACCTTTACATCTCAATTTTTCACAAAACCAAAAGAGATTAGGGTTTTAAACCCTGGCCGCCAGAAAATAATTCAATGGCCGAAAATTTCGATCGTTTTCCCTCCGATCTCTCTCAGTCCACTAACTTTCATGTCTCGCCTTCAACTTGAAGATGGTAGAGCTCGGCGAGAGCTAGATATTCAACGGTCATGATCATTTAAAACGAAGTGAGGCGTCGGCAAATAACATTCAAATGGCCGAGTTTCAAGCACGAAAATCGAGAAGATAGAGAAACTGAGTTTGCCATGCTCGCGGCCATAGGTGGAGGCTGGAGTCGGCGTTCGAGTGGGTATGTTTGATTGAGTTCCGATCAAAGGTGGGTGGCGCGGCAATTAGGTTTGGGACGGTGGCAATGGGTTTTCGTTCGCGTTTTTACTGAGGGGGAAGAAGACGGCACGTGCGGCCCTGATGGAATCAGATGGAATGAACGGCTATGGTGTAGGGTTTGAAAAAGTTAGAAAAGAATTGTGAATTTATTTATATCAAAATTCGTATAAACTTTAAAAAGCTGTAACTTGTTCATACGAGGTCGAAAAATGACGAAACAAGTTGCTTGGGTTCGTATTCGCGAACACTACGCGATGGAGCTGGATTGGAATCGATTGGAGCTAGTGATAATTTTGGGTAAAATTAAACGCGTGTTTAATTTTATTCGGAATAAAACGCTGCAACTGTTATTGGAAGCAAGGTGAAAACTTCTCACTCAATCGAATTTTGTCTCGATTTAAATTTTAAATAGTTAAATTTAAAATTGCTTGATTGTGTGATTGAATGATAAATTGCTATCTGTTGTATTGAAATAGACCCTATACGCCGTATATTAAGCGGAGGTTATTTTATTAAACCCATATATCATGATATTCCACCTTGAAGTGGAATTGGTATTATATATGTACTTGGAGTTGATTTCCCGCATTATATAGCGGATGAGACCCTATTGCGCCGCATAATAGCGGATGATATTTTATGTAAACCCATGTACCGCGATATCCCATCTTGAAACGGGATTGGTATTGTGCTAATATCTGTGGATGCAGGGAAACAGGTTGGAGGGATCCAACTGGATTCCTCAAATAATTGAATTTGTTTCAATGTTGTGTGTTGATTATTTATAATCCCCGTGTGATTATCTTTATGATTGAAATCGCTGAAGGCTAAAATTTAGCCGAATATAATTTTGGTATCGTTAGATACCGGAATAAATAAAAATTTGATTTTTGAAAATTTAGTTGAAAGTTATATTAAAATTTATTTTTGATGATTAAATAAATTTAAAAGAAGGAATTCTAAAATAATAAAGTTTTATTTTTAATCTTATTGAATAAAATTTCAAAATATGGGAGAAGCTTTAATAAATGGATTTCGGGTAATATTATTCAAAGGTTGAAGAATTTATTCAAAATACAGATTTTAAAGAGTTTGAAAAATAAAAGAATTTGTTTTCTTTAAAAGGAATTTATTTTTAAAAGGAAATAAAATTTGAAACCCATTTGGAATTTGATTTTTGGTGATTAAATTTAAATCTTTTGAAAATCCATTTGGAAATTTATTAGGTGTTTTGAAAAGAATTTGGAATCAATTTGAAAGTTGATTTGTGAATGAAATTCACTTGATGTTTAATTTCTTGGATCAATATGGAATTTGGTTTGGTTGTTTTTGAAATAAATTGAAAAAAAAAAAAATTGTTTTTGAAAGTGAATATTTGAAATTGATTTGATAATCGTATATCAGTGGATATTTGAAAATTTAAAATTCACCATGGAATTTATAAAGGAAAGAGAAATTTGTTTAAAAATAAACATTGATTTATTTTTGAAGTGTGAAAATAAATTTACGAATTTGAAACGTAAATTTAAAGTAAATCGGTAAGGATTTATTTAATTGGTTTAAATGAACCATTTTGAAATGAAAGTGTATTCTCCCTGGAAAGCCAAATAAAATTTCTGAATAGCTTTGAAATATATATATATATATACACACACACACATATATATATATAATTCTAGAATTTGTTTTGAAAAGGATACTTTGGAGAAATTAACTTCTTAAGTTGTTTTAAATCCTTTAAGTAAAGATTTATTAAGTTGATATAGAAATAATTATTTCTAAGATTTAATCAATAATTGTTTTAGAAAATAGCTATTTAATTAGTTGTACTCTATCTACTAATTTTATTTTGAAAATTAGTTTGGACTTAAGTTATATGTAATATTGGTATAATATTTTTATAACTAATATTTTAAAATAAAGTGTTTAAAAATAGTTTTACGTTAAAATATTTCCAAGTATATATTTGGACAAGTGATTTAAATTATTTTAAAGTATTTAAACTCGGCAGATTTTTCAGTGGAAATAAATGATTTGGGGAATTTTATTCCGCGAGTGAAAAATGATTTGAAATTCGTTTTCAAAGGATTGAAATGTAATTTGAAATTGGTTTTCAAGTGGTTGAAGTGTGAAAATATATCTTGTGAAGATATTTTGAAATAAATAATTGTGAAAATTATTTAAATTTGGAAATTGTTGTGAATGTTGATTGATAGTTAAATAACCGACTATCAATATTTGCCTTTAAAGGGCGTTTGATTTTCGATGCGACCAGGGGTCGGATGCCAAGTGGATATCCGAAAACCACATCGAACTTTTGTGATTGTGATAGATCTTTTATTTAAAAGATCAAAAGTGGAAATTGTTGTAATTTATTTGAAATCTGAATAAACACTTATTTCTAAAAATAAGTGCTCGTTATTCAGATTAGCTGGAGAGGACCTTTGTGTCATATAACACATTCCGAATAATGATACGACGAAATGGGATTGCATTTGAAGACCGGTGGTGATAACCGGGTATTTGCAAGAATGATAGGATGACCTATCGATTGTCTCTGCACTAAGTTGCTCCGGTATAGAGATTCCCTAAGTGATGGGAAGTCCGATCGGGATTGTGAATACCCAGATTTGCAAGGACTTCTTCGAAAGTGCCTTCGGTTCTGTTCGAACCCAGAACAGACTTGTATGGATTGTATGTCTGACATTACATTTTGAGATATAAATTAGATTTCTTTCAAATACATTTCTATTGGTGGCGGAGAATTTATTCTCTTAGCTTAAAACCCTTCTCTGAGACGTACGAGCTCAGAGGTTATGTAGTTGATGGTTATCAATGATATACTCCCAATTTGGTAATGTGGCATGCTGAGTGCTGCTGATCATTTGTTGATCAAAGCACGGCTTTTGTGAAAAGCGTAGCTTTGTGGACGAGACTTTGTCGAATCTCACAACTCGGTTATGGTCGAAAAAGGAATCGTAGCAGCAAGGTTATTTGAGGGTAGCGCCCTCTGAGGTTATGTCATTTCCTTCTGGATTATGAGTGGTATCATGGTATGGAGCCCAGATACGTACTTTGTGGTTGCTGCAAACTTATTACTTTGTGGTTGTTGGTTGAGAGGATCCTCGGATAAAGGTCGCAAACGACCGGGGGATGGCATGCTCATGTCAGTAGTTACCTATTACAGAGGTAACCCAGCCTTGTCTAACAGAGATCCGGTTAGGATCCGGGGACGTCCCTCCAGAGGCGTTCCATTTTACTTGGGAAGTTCCTTTGCCCGACCATTTGTTGGAAATCCATTCGTCCAATCGAGCTCTTTACGGTTTTAGTTGTAGAACCTGCCATTTACTTATGGTGGTCACCACTATTTAGATGGTAGCTATAGTAGGCATAGTTCGGAATGTCTATGCTGGCTAAGATTTATATTATACTTTCGAAATGTTTTCCTACACTTTGCACTTGTAGTAATAATATCAAAGAAATTTGCGTATCAAGCATGTTTGACTATCATAAGGAGAAATCTCCTCCAATTCTGCGTTTGCATTTTGTGTGTGGCTTGAGGCCTTATGGTAGTTTCATTTTCCAAAAGCATTGCGGATCTATTCTAAAAAATTTCTTTGTTTGTTTTAAAGATATAACTGTTTTAAGTTCTCACACAAGTCCCATGACTGACCTGGAGTTTATTGTTCCCTTTATAAACTCTGCGTGCCCATCATTTTCCATACGGGCAGCCTAGAGTCAGGTTATCAGGATATTCTGGAATTCCGGTGGTGCTGTAGAGCTCAGGAGGCGAGCTGGATGGCGACACTTGTACATGATATTATTTTTTCCGCTGTGTATTCAGTTGTGAGGACAGGTTTATATAACTGTCCATTATTGTGTGGTGTTGTATATTGACTCTGATGATGTAATGTAATAACTGATATTGTTCTTTGTTTTAAAGATATTCGTTTATCTATTATATGTTGTTCCGCTGCGACTGTGAGATTCTGATATTGTTTCTGTTGCTTCTTCTTTCTTACTTCTTCTATCTTTTTCTTCTTCTTAAACCCTAAGGGTTCGGTTTTCCGGCATTCGATTGTTCGGCAGTTAATACAGTGGACGTATTAATGTCGATTTTCGGGAGTCGAAAATCCCGTTCCTGACAATAAGGGTGGAGTTCTAAGATATTATACAATTGTAGATCTCACGGTGGAAGGAATTAAAATATAAGTACATAAAATAACATTCTAGGAAAACAGTTTCCAAATCACTTGTTTACATACATACTTTGCTCAAAGTACAGTATAATCTTTTAAGACATTTAATACAATAGATGGTTACAAGAGGACAATGAATAATATAATAACTCCAACATGAAGCTCCTTTATCCATATCTTATGTCCAATCATCTACTAATTTTTCATCCTGTGATGGTGGGGGAAAGGAAAGTAGGGGGTGGGTCAGACAAAAGTCTTGTGAATGAGAACAAAAATAATAAGACGATTAAGTACAATTAATTCTAAATCTACACTAAGTGACACAGAGTGCATATATTGTGTTCATGCATTCCTAAGGTCATATACCTAAGGATACTTGTCTAACACGAATTATCATCTACAAATCGTCTCTCACGCCAACGATAGGCCAAATTAGGATCGATCATTCCATTTCTCCTCACATTATGCCTCGAGAGGGAGAACACTATAATGAAAACTCACAAAGTGACTCATCATATGCCCATATGTTAATTTCTCAATAGTAGTGGCAAAATACCTCTTATTGTACCACTTCGGTGCCCACTATATGTGAACTCCCATTAGTGTCGGACCCCATCTAACGATCGTTTTCTTGCAGCCATTTATTGTCTCATGTTGGTGCCTACTGTATGTGAACTCCAATTAAGACCGGGCTCTAAATAACAATCGTCTTCCTATAGCCACTTATTGTCCAATGCCTATGTCCATTTGTGCCATGTTGTGCAAGAAAACATGCAGTACCCGTTAGAACTAGCCTCCTCAGATAGTGTTCCTATTAGTGATGTGCCCACCCGATCGTAACACTTCTGAGTATACACGAAATAAATCGCCCACATCTCTTCATAGCTATCCACATCAAGCCTCAACATCCACCTAATGATTCATCTTACCATTTAGGTATTTTTTAGATCGTCTATATCCTGACATCATCGCGAACTAAATTTGACCAAACTACTATGATAGGGAACTAACTTCTCTATTCTCTCATGCATATAATAAGGCACAATAGTTCATCTTCCAGTTCATTAACTATCCAACTTTCATTCATTTTATTGGGCCTAAGGCCAAGGTTAAAATCACCAATATTTACGTTTGACGGTTAACCCAAACCTTTCCCAGGTCGACTGCCATTGGTCGACCTAGGCTATTCTAGGTTCAATCGTACCCTTTTGAATTTCATTCTTCCATTTATGTTTTCATACGATTTATTTGACAATTTCATTCGTTAATATCTAATCGATTAATTTCTAATTTTACCTTAATTTCCAAATTAACTAAATTGTAGTTTTAACCCTAATTTCCGATTTAATTAATTATCAAATTTATAACAATTCTAGGGTTTGCTAATTGAAAATAATAGGTGTCAGTTTAACAATTACAAGATCAAATTCAAGTGTACATTATAGGGTTTACTATTTACCAATTCAATTCCAACTTAAATGGTTAATTAGGGTTTTAAGCAATCTAATCCAATTAAAATGAATTTGAACTTAATTCAAATAATCAAATATTAGACTTAAGCCCGCTCACCATATAGCATTAGCTCTAGATTTGAAAAGGTGGCCTCCAATCAACAATTTCCTCTAGATCTCCTAAAAACTTGCCTCTTTTCTTATCTTGCTCTTTGATTTGATTCTAATTTGGGTTTATTTGGAGTTTTAAATTTTGATTTGAGAATTGGAGAAGAAATTAGAGCTTTAGTATAAATTTTGGAAGCATCTAGTTACTGTCGTCTCAAACTAGAGATTGGGGTTTGGGTTTAGTGTTAATTTATAGAGGTAATTAGCTAATACAGACCATCCGATCAACTCAGTAGTCATCTCCCCCGATCATCCATCACTTCGCTCGTACACATTTGCTAGGGCTATAAATCTCCGATTCAACGAAGCAGACAACGCCTACAAATTTCATTACATGGGTCGATGGCCTTGGTTCCTAGGTCAACTGCGAACGTTTGAGAAAATTTTCTTTTAAGTCTATGTTTTAATTAAATTTACTTTTCTTATTAAATTTCACGTAAATATCCAGTGTTCTACATATATTCGATCGGGAGATTACACTTCACTGAATGATTCCTTTGAAAACATCTACCTTGTCATGCAAGGGAAGTACTATCGCTTCCATGAAATGCATAGGCACAATACCAATGAGTGTGTGATCTAAGACTTGATAAGGAAGAAGGAACAACAAAAATATGTGATAAACTAAAAAGTTGGTGGGCCAACAAATGATAGACCCGGAGGTTAAATTACTCAGCAGGATCTGGCTAGGTCCGTTGATAGAGACCGAAACGGCCTAGGAAAAGGCCATGATTAAAACTATTTGGAAGAACTTATCCGGTATAAGAAAGCTAGAAGGAAATGGAGAGGTATGGCTGCTCGTTGAGGCATATGCCTTAGGAGACCTACTTTTCCATTAAGGATTAAATGCCAATGAAATAATAGAGAACGATGAATGATGACATCATTTTTAGGAATGAAGATGCTGACAGGAGAGAAACATGGACGGATTGGCCCTATGGTGATAATGGTCGTTATAGGGCCACCAACAGTGCACCGAGTTCTGATTGATTGTGGAAGTTCGGTTAGTTTCTTATTTAAGAAATTTTTTGCTCCGATGTGAATGTGAGAAGGATTTGAAGCCTTGTAAATTTAATATTCATGGTTTTACGTGAGACGCTATGGAGCCCATTGGTAGTATTGACTTGTCTATTGAGCTGGGAGAAGGAGACTACAAGATGCTGTAGGTACAGATATTTCGGGTGGTTGATGCATTTTTGACCTATGATGCTTTCTTGGACCGACTAAACCTTGCTAGTTTCAGAATAGCGCTAGCTACATGGCGTTTTACGATGAAATTCTCCATTAAAAATGGGGTATGAGTTATTCAAGATGACCAGAGTATTGGTTAAGAATGTTACATCACAACGCATAAAGAGGTGAAGCGACATGAAAAATGAAAGAATGTTGAGAAGGATCTCTACAAGACTACTAATGCATAGCAACCACTCCTAAGCTCTGGTTTAGGTCTCATAGTATATTATAAAAACATGTGGACCCACGAAAAGAGCCAAAGGATGCGAGGGTAGCACCAACAGAGCTGACGATCAACATTTTGATTAATGATGATTACCCCACTTGGGTGCTTAAGGTTGAATCTCAGTTTGGCATAAAGATGAAGGAGTTGATAGGGCTACTTTGGGAAAACATAGAAGTGTTTGACATGATATATTCCAATATATGTGGAATCTCACTGGAGATAGCATGTTATGCATTAAATGTAGACCCATGATACGCTCATGTGAAGTAAAAGAGTCACAGTGTGGGCCCAGAGCGAGATGCTCAATTGAAAAAACAATTATATAGACTAAAGGAAAACACCTTTATCCATGATGCACTATATCATGAATGGATATCAAATCTAGTGTTGGTCATGAAACAAAATAGAAAATGGTGTATCGATTATTTAGATATGAATAAACATGCCTAAAAGATAGGTTTCCACTTCCTATAATCGACCAGCTTTTTTTTGAAAATACCAGACATGAACTTCTATCCTTCACGGATGTGTACTCTGGTTACAATCAGAGAGTAATTCATGTTGTACATTAGGAGCATATGAGCTTTATCACTAGCTCAGGGTTGTATTGTTATATATGATGCCATGGTTTGAAGAATGATAGAGTTACTTACCAACGACTGGAAAATAAGATGTTAAGATCAAATTAGACGGACAATGGAGGTCTATATAGATGATATACTTATGAAATCACAATGATCGATGAATCACATAGACAACCTCTCAAAGATGTTTGATGTGCTTCAGAAGTTTGGGATGAAGCGTAATCCGCTGAAGCGCTCTTTTTGAGTTGCATCGGCAAATTTTTTGGTTTCATTGTAAACTCAAGGGGCATTGAAGCCAATGTAGGGCAAATCAAAGCATTGAAAGAGGTCACTACTCCAAGGGAAGGATGGGGATTCAGAGCTTAAACGGGAAGGTCATTGCACTGAGTCAATTTATTTTGAAGGCGGTGGACAAATACATAGCATTCTTTGATTCCCTTAAAAAAGAAAAAAATAATTTTGTCTAGACGATAGAATGTCAGGAAGCTTTCCAGATTTTTCTAGAGCATATGAAAAGACCACTAATTTTGTCAAAGCCTTTGTAAGAAGAAGAAATGTTTATTTAAGTGGTAGTATCTGCTCATGCACTAAGTGCATCCTTATGCTTGAGGAGTCTAGAATCCAAAGGTTGATGTATTATATCAACAAATGGATCGTTAGAGTGGAAAAGAGTTATGTGGAATTAGAGAAGCTGACATACTGTTTTTTGATCACTTCGAGGAATTCACAGCTGTACTACAGAGTAATCAGCTGTTGAGACAAGTGCCATATCAACCCCAAACTTTGGAGAGACTACTAAAAAGGAATATCAAGCTAAGTAAATAGGATATGACCTACCATCCTATGTGGTCAATAAAATAACAGACATTGATTGATTTAGTTGACGAGTTCACTGTCCCAGATGGAGAAGTAGAAGATGTGATCAAATGGTCCCAATGAAAATTATATGTAGTGGAGCCTCCAACGTCCGTAGTTCCTGTGCAGGAGTGATCCTTGTAGCCCCAGAAGGAAGAATGATATGGTAAGCTTTGAAGTTACAGTTCCTAGTATAATGAAGCCGAATATGAAGCATTGGTTGTGGGATTCAAGGTAGGAAAAGAACTAGAGGTCAAGACACTACATATATTCAACAACTCTCTGTTGGTAGTCTGTCAAATTAGGAAACGGTTTCAGGCTAAGTGCGCAAAACTTGCCCCTTGCCTGACAATGGTTCTATTTCAGGCTAACTAAGCAAAACTTTCCCTTTGCCTGACAATGGTTCTAGAAATGTTGAATGACATTGAGCACTGTAAGATAGCACACTTCCTAGGAAATAGAATGTGAAAGCGGATTCATCAGAAAAACTAGCTAGCTTTGGGATGCACAACTTATAGGACACGTTTCAGTATAGGTTTTGCTGGCTCAAAGCATCAACCAGTTGGATGCTGATTGGATCTTGGAGGTTGATGAGGAAAGGAATTCATGGATGAATCCAACAAAATTTTTTTTGCTAAAGGAAACTCTTCCCAATGGAAGAAATGAATGGAAATGGCTCATTTGTAAAGTACCATGATTTATTATGCAAAAAGAAGTGCATAGGAGAGGATTCTCAACACCCTTGCTATAGTGTGTCACTAAAGAAGAAGCTGAGAAAATCCTTATGAGCGTACACGAAATGATGTGCAGACCACCCTACAGGGCATACTTTTGCTAAGTTAGTTTTTCAATATAGATGCTTTTGGTCAATAATCAAAAGAATCACTTGTCATAATCACTATGAAGAAAGTGATAAACTTTTTGATGAAGAATATCTTTTGAAAATTTGGATTTCCATAGGAGATTATCATTGATAATGGAACTCAATTTGAGAGTGTTGAGTTCAAATAATTCTGTAATTGGTACCGAATTGAATAGAGCTGCTCGGCAGTGACACACCCACAGATAAATGGACATGTGAAGGCGACAAACTAGATCATCAAATCCATCCTTAAGAAAAATTGAAAAGAGCCAAGGGAAATTGGATTGATGAGTTAACTTTGGTGGTGTGAGCTTATTGGACGACCCACAAGTCTGTGACCCGTCATCATCCATTCATTTTGGCCTACGAATCTGAGGCCATGATTCCGATTGAACTGGAAGTCTCTTCTTACTAAAGAATGCTTCCCTAAATGAATGTGGAACTCTTATTTGAGTCCCTCGACTTGGTTGATGAGGAACGAGAAAAAGCTGATCCGAGGGTAGCCGCTCTCTAAAAAAGTGTAGCACGACAGTTTAACGCTAAGGTTTGAAACCGTTCCATAGAGAAAGGCAATCTCATTTTGAAACGGGTCATTCCTGGTATAAGAGCACATTGTCCAAATTAGGAAGGTTCTTATATGATTAAACAGAGCTTGGAGATGGAACTTTCGAGTTAACATTTGTTGATTGGATCTCGATTCTGCTGGCATAGAATAGCGAGCGTCTAAAGCGCTATTTCACTTAAATTTACTTTTGCAAATAATTCATCCTATCATAAGCTTTGATGTAATAAGGCAGAGTTTACCATTCTTCTATCTATAAACAAAGTTGGATTTTTTAACCGATGAAACTGTATTCTTAAAAGTCTGACCTTATGCCACGTGATCAACGTTAGAATCAGATATATTGCATTTTGAGAAATCTAATGTCTAGGTACCTGGAGATAAGAGTCATTCAACTTCTTCGATTTGTGATCGAGTCATTGTAGTACAATTGTACTAGGATTAATAGAACGGTTTACCCTTACTAATCCAGTCTTTGACCAATGACTGGAGACAAGCAACGTCAAAGGTCGATGTCTGGAGACAGGCACTAGACCCTGGAGATTAGAACCGATGTAGAATTGTATTTTTACAGATACGACCATGCTTACGCTTGTAAGACATGCTCGGTCGAAGATAAGCGAAGATGGTCGACGAGTATTTCTAATCATTGCTTGGAGATATGTAGGATAAAAAGCGGACGTCTAGAGATAAACATTTAAAACGTCGTTTCCCAAAGAAAGAGATGGTTCAAAGTTAAAATATTTCATAATACAACTTTATTAAATTCGACCTTATCTACAGTCTAACATAATACGTCCTGTCAAAGAAAAACAACGTTAGCCATAGAGTTGGCCAAAGAAACATAGTTCTGTTTAGCCAAGAAAGAAGTATATTGGCAGTGATAAACAAGACTAATTAGTGAAATAAAACTTAGCAATCACAAAAACTTATTTATATGTATATAGTAACAGTAAATAATGACATTGTATAAACCCATGCATGAATAATACAAATCTAACTAAATTATAAGTAATTATTTGTGATTTAAAAAAGTATATAGGCCCATGAATAAAAAAGAAAAGAAGTAAATGAGGTAAAGTTTAGAATAAAAAAACTTTACAACTTTAATTGCTTCTAGGTGTTTTGATTACAAGAGTGGGGCCGTACCCACACATCAGCTACATGTATGCATGAACAGAAACACGACCAAAAGATCTATTCTAATTATGCTTCCTCTTTATTTTATTCTTTCCCTTCCTAGAAGAGGACGACTTTCCCTAGAGGGTCAACATTCTTTCACATTTAAAGGTGGCCTTTAGGATCCTTGTCCCAATTGTAATCACTCCCTGAGTTAGTACGAGATTTGGGAATCTCAGAAAAAAAACCAACCGTAAGGAGCGTAGAAGTTGGAATGATGTATGAGGGAATAAGAAGGGATACAGAAAGAGAGGGTGGGATGTTCTCCAAGCCATGCTCCTTTTTGATATTTTTCTGCCTAGAAAGGTCGATAACTTGCCTCTCTACCATTTACGGCCTAAATCTAGGACCCTTAATGTAACACCCCACCTCATACCTATAATATCCAAGAGTATTATTGGGTAATACTGTCAGGTAATACGAAAAATGAAGTTGTATGGGGTATACATATGAATAATTCATTAGGCTAACAATGGTACATATCTCAAAAATGATAAACAACTCACGTATACATACACAATATCGGCATAAAGTAATAAGCACATGTGCCTCCAGAACAGAACAGTACCAATATAAAAATAAATCACAAAGATCATAAAGTTAATAATGCAGCGATAACATATAATAAATAAATATACACGAGTCCATGTGGGATATAAAATAGGTCAAACTCCCACTATCTAAAAAATATACATAATATGAATCTAATACATACATCTCAACATCATCAATATATATGAGGCTACAAAATAGATAATGTAACAATAATCAACTAATAGTATAGCTTCCATCTACGTCCAACAATCACAATATGGTCTCTTCGTTCATGAACCTGTAATGTCTGTCTCATCCATGAACCTACATTCTAGACATAGTCTGACCCATGTATTATTTATATAGTACTCGGGTCGGTCCAAGATAGACATTACATGTTCAGGGACAAAGAGAGCAGATTGTGATTGTTGGGCATAGACAGAGGTTAGAATATTAGTTGATTAGTGTAGCATTATCTATTTTGTATCCTCATGTATATTGATGATGTTGAGACGTATGTATTGGATTCATATTACGTAAATTTTTGAGATAGTGGGAGTTTGACATATTTTATATCCTACTTGGCCTCATGTGTATTATTTATTATATGTATCGTTGCATCATTGACTCTATGATCTCTATGATTAATTTATATTATGTATTGTTCTATCCTGAAAGCACATATATTTCTTTCTTTGTGCCGATACTTTGTATGTATATGTTAGCTGTTTATGATTTTTGAGATACAAACCGATGTTAGCCCAAGGGAATATTTATGTGTGTGCCCATACAATCTCATTCTCCGTATTATTTGATAGTACTACCCAATAATACTCTCGGATAGTATGGGTATAGAGGTGGGGTGTTATAATTATCAAAGCTGGTTTTTATTGAGAGCGGCGTGACAAGGGGTTCTTGCATTGTGATCAATGGCGAATTCTTAACTCTTACCCCAACGTGTCCCATTTAGGGTTAGTTGTACCATTCGAGATGGTTGCCGTATAACCAGTATGCCTGAGGTATTAGTGATGGCCATAGTGAGACGGACATCTTCATATATCTAGATGTTATTGCTGAAAGCGGCATGATAAAGGATTCTTGCATTGTGATCAGTGGCAAAGCTTTGACTCTTACTCCTACACATCCCGTTTGGGGTTGGTTGTGATAGTCGAGAGGATGGTTGTAAAACCAATATGTTCGAGGTACCGGTGATAGCCATAGTGAGATGGACATCATTTAGTATCAGAGCACGTTCACAACAATACAGAGTATAAGAGAAACGAGTTGACCAGTTTGTGGATGTTGGGCATAGATGGAGGATAGAGTATTTGTATATAGTTTGTCTATTTGTATCTATATGTGTTCAAATATTGTCGAGATGTATATGTTGGGAAGATTATGTATATTTTTAATGATAGCAGGCATTTGACTATTTTGTAGATGCACTTGAACTCGTGTATATTTTATATTATAGTTATCGCTACGTTAATGATTCTGTGCTCTTTGTGATCTATTTTATATTATCTTGTTCTATCCTGGAGGCACATGTGTTTATTGCTTTGTGCCAAAACTATGTATGTATACGTGAGTTGTTTACGAATTTTGAGATATGTACCAGTGTTAGCCCAAGTTAATATTCATGTGTGCACCATATACGGCCTCATTCTTTATATCGTCTAGCAGTATTACCCAGCAAGACTCTTGGATAGTATGGTATTGAGGTGGGATGTTACACTTAACATCAGTGATAGTCACATTCTCATCGCCCACTGATAATTCAGATTCTTTAGTAGCCTCTGTATTCAATGCATCAATCTATTCAGTGTCGAGACATGGAGTGGACTTGGTCAAAGAGGTCGGATTAAGAAATAGGATAGAGACGGTGACGTACTTAGTGGTAAAAGCTTAAGGGCCTGGAGAAAAAATAATGTTCGACAAGAAAGTAAAGAAGGTTGACCTGAAAGTTAACAGATAGAAAAGCAAAAATTAGAAACATCCTCAAGTGTCATTTGAAATTTCTCGAACATAGGAGACACTAATGATATATAGGAGAAATAGATGGAGTCTAAGGAGGATCTTGGTCTGACCATTCTCTTGGATAGGACACAAAGCAATAGTTTTGGGAGCTGACAATAGTGGAAAACAACTGGGATCCTCGGAGTTATATGACCTGTGAGCTGAGGCTGGTGATGATGTTGCTTCCATTGACATTGGTGCTGGAGTAGTAGTTCCAGAAGAAGAAATAACAGTGCAGGAAACAAAAGGCCTAGATGTAGAAGGTATGATAGCACCAGAACTAGTCGTCTACCAAGTTGATGTTCTCTGCTTGAGGTCCCTATAAGATAGGAACGGTGTTTTCCACCAAATCCTTTGAGTTGGATTCGAGGAGGGATTTGGTAGCAACCTAGGTAGAGGTCAAGGCTCCGAAGGCTAGTTCCACCTAACATATAGCAAGAGCTCCTAATTGCTCATCATTAAGGAGGTTGACCTTGATTTCTTCTTCGCCAACCTATCCAATGTGCTCTTGTTCTTGTTTATGAATTTTCTCCTAGGCCAGAGCTAGCACCTTGGACTATTTGTCACTGTGACACTTTTGATATCTAGATTTAATCACATTCGCATAGAAGCAATCCAAAGTGGTCTCGATCTGGTCGGCTAGTTCATCTTTCCTCCTTTCAGCTTCAGTGGCTCAAGTCTCCAAAGCCTTTTTCTCTCCATTAGTATCGAGCATTTTAGTCATGTATTCCTCGGTCAAGTTAAGGGTGTCTTTTTTATTACTTCTTCTTTTCCACCTTGGCCTTTAGGATGGAGATTGTTAAACTCTTTGAATCAATGGTGGTCTAGAGAATGTAATTTTCCTTACAAGTTCGCCACTCCTATGATAGGCATTCTGTAGCTACTCCTCTTGTAATTTATACATGGACTCAACAGTTTCGGCTTATCATAACTTTTATTTTTTCCTCCTCGAGAGATTTTTCCACTTGGTATAGCTCTTTCTAATAGAAAGCGATGATTCACTCATGATCATTCTTTTTAATTTCATTTTTTCAACGATCAATTTAGTGGCTCTATTAGTATTGGACATAACATCAGAAAACGTATTCCAGATATAACATTGCTCGAAAGCATCATGAATACATGCTTCAGTATGGCTTGTTATTCCGCTTTTTGGCAAAGCCGTGATACCAAAAGATCGATTGAAAACGAAAGACAGTTCGTCTCAAAGATTGGTCATACTCTACTTCACTATGGATATCGATGAATTCTGTCCGAGTCCAGATTGAGCTACAATTGATAGGACATGACAAGCAAATCCATAGAAGTCAGAATATCAAATTTCAAGTCAATCCGAGTTCATACGCTCGAGTTATGATCGATTCAATTTGAAGGGAAATGCCCAGATTTTGTATCCATCAATCTGGGTGATTTCGTATCCATCATCGAACTCCGGTTCGAATCCATCTGCACTTCGTATCGATCAGCTTCGTATCCATCGAAGTGCCGCCTTTCGTATCGATCAGCTTCGTATCCATCGAAGTGCCACAGTTCGTACCCATAAAGTTCGAATCCATCGAGATGCCTCGGTTCGACTCGGTCTCATTCGAACCGATCGAAAAATAACCTACTTCGTACCGGTCAACTCCCACTAGTTCGTATCGATCAGGATTGTCCATGTTCGAATCCATCGAGTTCGTATCGGTGGACTTCGTACCCCTCAGCAGATGAAGCTCTTCGTATCCATCTGCCAGTATCTCCTTCGCATCCATCATAGAAGCATACCTTCAAGTCCATCAGACCACCATCCTTCGTATCCATCGAAGGTTTCAAGTTCACATCGATTGACTTCGTATCCATGGAGAAGCTACAAGGCTCCTATCCATCAAAGAAAGGCTAGTTCGTACCCATCAACCATCGGTTGTTCGACTCCATCAGTGAAGCCTTCTTCGAATGAATCAGTGAGGCTTCATTTGAATCCATCAAGCCAGCAAGCTAAGGTGACGTGTCATCCATCGATGCGAAAGCGTCGAGATATATGGATTCGATGCGGTCAACTCGGAGCAAAGACCGGATCGAGGCGAAGTGTGCGCTCCATGTCATCACGAAGGCGCGTGCCACCATTGATTTGAAATGATCGATTCGAATGAAACAGCCACACGAAGATCGCCATTTTGTATCCACGGTATCTCATGATCCACTGATCCAAATGCCATGCAATTTTCACTGGAGCTTGCACACATGCTAAGGAATGTCTCCACCAAATTTCAGCTCAATTGGACATAACTTGATCGATACGAAATGATTTCGTATCGATCACAGATCGACTTGAAATTTTCTGAGGTTGGTCGCATGGGCCCACTCACGTGCCAGAAAAAGTCTCCCGAGATTTGAGCGCGATCTCAGCCTCCTACGCCTATAAATAGAGCCCTAGAGCCAACAGAAAAAGGACTTTTGGCCATTCAAGCGCCCATACTCTGCCGGATCGAGATCTTCATCATCCTACATCATATTCCTACTGTTATTCTTGAATTTCCAGTTGTAACTTGCTATTGTTTGCTGTACTTGCTTGTAATCATTGAAAGAGAAGCAATAAAATCATAAAAAACTTCATAGTGGACGTAGGCAACACGCCGAACCACCCTAAAACGCTTGTCTACGCATTTACATTACCGTTGATTGGAGTTTTTGTTAGATAATACTCATATTCAGTTCATACTCTTGATTATTATCTCTTCAACAACTCCCGAAGAGTGTTGGATCAATTTTGGTGCAAACACGGCTAGCTACCTCATGAGGAATGTTTTAAAGACGGTAATCGAATTTGACCCTAGTAAAGCACAACTAAGGGAAATCCTTTTGCATTTTGTAAGGTGATGTCTTATTACTGAGCCGGAGACTACCACTGCGGCGTGCACATGAGTAAGCTCTTAGTTCAGCCTAATTTAGATAGGCTCAAAAGTTGAAGGGCTGAACGAACAAGAAGTGTGTTTGGATTTTTGGGGATTTATTATGGCTCGAGTAAACGGGCATTAACGCAGAGGCAATATGAGCCCTAGAAGTAGAAGGGAGATACGACCTCGAAGAGTGGCGATCTTAGGCCTTAGGAAAAAGAGAACATTCATGATGTGGGGAAGGAGATCTCCTAGCTGATCCAGCATGATTACGAGACTCCCGATCGCGATCCCCATGATATCGTCCCTCTTCCTCCTCTCATCTGTCTCACTTCTTTTTGCAAAGCTTTGTAGATTTCATGTCCACAACATGAAGAACTAGAGGGTTGATGCTTAAAATACTCGGTGGTCTTGCCGCGTAGGTCACCAAAAAATACCAGAACATCACACTATACCTAAAGAGGGACAAGATTGAATTAAGACTCAAAAGTCAAGAAATAACGCATTCAGAGTGAATGCGTTGTCTCTATAAGTGTTGTGTGAGGTGTCAGTTTGCCCTATTAATCCTACGGACCATGCTCATGCAGTTGGCTAAGTCAGTTTACTTCCCCCATAGAGGTTGAAGGCACATTTACCACGATATAGATAAAGAAAGTGATATCCAAGAGATTAAAAACACCAATACCATATGATGGGATATTATCAAGAATGCTCCTAAAATTCCTAAGCAAACCAAAAATGTCATCAGTAGGAGGGATCAGAGTTTTCTTCAGAATAGGTGTTTAGTGTGGCTATGGAATTGGACGAGGCGATATGATTCTTATTCTTGGATGGAGGGGCAAGTGGAAAAACCTGTTCATCTCCACTTGTTTCTCCAATATATCCATATATGAGATCTACATCGTCTTCGTCATCCGTGTCTTCATTCTCATCATCCTCGCCATTTTCATCGCTGCTCATATCCTCTCTTTTATTAATGGTGATCTTATGCTATAGGTAGGACCACTAGATCTTCAATAATTGGGGATTCGGCGTCAGCCTCTTGTGCGTGTAGAAGGGAGTATGCTAAAACCGCGACCATTATATAAAAGATGAAAGTGTTGCATTTAGGAGTAATGTAGAAGGAATTTCATTCTTTGCTAGTCATTGGGAAAGTTTTTCAAGACTTGGAGTGTGTGCTCCATGGCATCACCACTAGACCTCCGTGGAATATCTGTAAATTTAAGAGATCACAAAGTCATTAATTTAGATAGAATGCACTTCCTAGAGTTAAGAAGTAAGGGTAGTGTTATCCCATTTTTTGGTCAAAACTGGAATATCAACAAATAGGTAAGGAATGATGGAAATCGGGATTGGAGATCGATTGGAAACAAGGCTGCAATCGATGAACGTCAAAATTTGGTTGAGCTTCGATCGGGACGAAATTGATTGGAGATGATGATAAGGACTAGGAAAGGCTATGTTTCAAATTTCAGGTTAATCGGAGTTCGTATGAAGGAGATATAATCGATGCAAGGTTGGAAGAACATACTGTTCGTATCCATCAGCATGCAAGGATGGTTCGAATCGATACACTTCGTATCGATCAGGAAGTGAGGACTTCGTATCGATACCGTTCGTATCGATCGGTATGGATTCGGCTCAGTGAAGTTCGCATCAGGTGTTGGTTCGAATCGATACACTTCGTATCGATCGGCATGAATAAGACTCGGTTACCTCGTATCGATCAGGAAGAACAGGACGAGGGACTTCGAATCGATACTGTTCGTATCGATCATGGACACGGCTTGATGATCTTCATATCGATCAGATAGGAAGGCGAGGTGGACTTCGACTCGATGGCAACACACCCAGATTCAAAGGCATGGCATGGTGATAGTTCGAATCGATACGTTTCATGTTGATGAGAAAGCAAGGATAAACCGTTTGTACCGATTGGCAAAGGTTCGACTCGATAATCCTCGAATCGATCAGGAGGGAAGAGGCGGCATGCCTAGAATCGATACGTTCGTATCGATGGCAGAAGACGGTGGCGCTTTCGAATCCATCAGGAAAAGAAGCATTCAAGGCGGCGAAGTCTCCGGTACGACTCGATCAAATAGGAGAAAAAGGCGGAACGATACGCAAGTTTCGCGACACGTCATCGATGCGCACGCGTTTTGGATCGAGTCGAAGGTGATGGATTCGAAGCATGGATTCGAACTAGGCAGAGCACACGAAGCTTTGATCTCGTATCGATCATATCTTCCACACCGATGATCCAAATGCAATGAAATTTTCACAGGAGCTTGTATACATGTTGAAGAATGTCCACACCAAATTTCACCTCGATTGGATGATTTTCTGATCGATGCGAATGGAGTTCGAATCGATCCTAAAGTGGGCCCAACTTTCCTGGGGCCGAGCATATGGGCCCCCTCACGTGCCAAAAGTGGTCTATCGGATTTTCAGTGAAATATCAGCCTCCTACGCCTATAAATAGAGCCCTTGGTCATTCAGAAAAGGGGTGGGAGAATTTGGAGAGAAAAAGGATGCCCGGACGCTGCCAGAATCACTCCTTATCATCATTACCGCCTTTGATTTCGAATTTGGACTTTGTAACCGTTGTAATCACTTGTAACCAGCAAGGATAATCAATAAAAGGAAAAAAACTTTGGAGTGGACGTAGGCCGGAGATAGCCGAACCACTATAAAACTTGTGTCTTTGTTCATTATTTCGGATTTGCTGCTTGTTAATTGCTGAGATCTGTGATTTGTGTTTGAATATTGCTGATTTGTATTCATACACTGGTGCTTTCACGATACTTGGGGTTTGTGACCAATTTTGGCGCAAACACTTTGATGCTTTCACCGAGAAAGACTAGCACCCGCTACATCGGATTTGAAGTTCAGATTTGAAGAGTTTGAGGAGATTGGATTTGAAGACAATGACTAGGCAAAATAGCAGAAGGCAAAGGGCTGAGAGAAGCTAGCAGGAAGGAAGTCAACAAGCATCCTCCGGAGCTGAGGAAGGACCGGCTTCGATCTATATAACCCAGGATGAAATGGAAGCCATAACAAATTCACTACAAGAGAGATTGTTGAAGAGTCAACAGGAAATGATGCATACTTTCTTGGAGCAAATGAGAGCTGCAGGGATGCAGAACTTAGGAACAGCTACAGCGGCTGTGGATGCAGGACAAGCAACTAGGGTTGTGGAACCCAATGGAGGACAGGATACAGAGCCAGAGGGCAATCAGCAAAGGCTTGGGGGCAGGCCCGCAGGATCCAACACAGGAGGACCTTTGGAAGGAATTCAACAGGCTAGAACCAACGTTGCTACTAGCGAGCCACATGAAGAGTATATGCCGGAGTTCCCTCGGGGGCAACCCCTGACAGACAACGCTATATTGGTAGAGATAATCAGGAAGACTGTGCGGGGTGGCTTGACCAATAGAGACTTAGAAGGGGTGGACAGGAGTGCATTCGCTCGGGAAATCAGGATAGCTCAGAATCCACCCAAGTTCAAGCTACCTAGCATGGATGTATATAATGGCAAGGCCGATCCAACTGATCACTTGATGAGGTACACCAGACACATGGAGGTGCTGGGGGCATCGGAGGAAGTAATGGCCCGATGCTTCCCTTTGTACTTGATGGATTTAGCTGCAATGTGGTTTAGGCAGCTGGAAGAAGGATCTTTCAGGACTTGGAGGGAATTGGTGGCTAGGTTTTTGGGACAGTTTCGGCTTCATATCAAGAGGCCGAAGAATGTAATGACGTTGACGTCGATGAAGCAAAGGACGGATGAATCGCTTAGAGCTTTTCTAACTCGATTCAATGAGGCGGTTGCTTCGGTGGATCGGCCGGATCCATCGATGGTCTTGATGGCGGCGGTATCGGGAGTCAGCGATGATTTGGATTTTAAGGTATCTTTAATACGAGACCCACCATTGAATCTTGGAGAATTCTTCCACGAAGCCGAAAGATTCCTTCGGCAAGAAGATGCTCGCATGGATTTAAAGTTAAAGAGAGTAAATGCAACTGAGGGTGGAGGACCATCCAGCAGAGGTTCGAATAAGGATAAAGGAAAAAGGAAGTTGGACGATGATTCCGGAAAGGCTGGGAAGCGATGGAAGGATCCAAAGTTTTCTACATACACAGGATTGAACAAGACGCTGGAGCGGATATACCTGGATACTCAGAATCACCTTCCGTACCGAAGGCCAGCTAAGAGAGAACCTTCTGAACGAGAGAGGGCATCAGGAAGGCACTGTCTCTTCCATGATTTAGATGGACATGATACCAATAGCTGCAGGCACTTAAAGGACATAATTAAGGAGCATGTAAGGAATGGACAGTTGCCACAATATGTTGGAACTCGGAATGCAACGGCGGAGCAGGAGCAACCGCCGCCTACCTCAAGCCACGATGGTGGGATGCCCAGGAATGATGGTCGGCTGATCATCTATTGACCAGGATAATATGGAATAAGTAGCAGGCCATTGGCAAACGACAAAGTCATTTACACATGTATGGGGACGGAGATAGCCCATAGGCATGCTCTGAATGATGATAAACCGCGATGCTATGGTTTGCGAAATTTGTCTTTTGCTTTTGGATTGGACCCTGCTTTTCTTTTTGGTTTGGTCTTGGAGTTTGGATTGAACTCTTGGTTTTTGTTTGCTTTCGGTTTGGACACTGCTTTTTCTGGTTTGGTTTTGGGGTTTGGATTGAACTCCTGGTTTTGTTTTCTTTCTGGTTTGGATTTTCCTTTGGATGGTTGGTTTTCGGTTTTGGATGCTGGTTTGGATTTCTGATTTTCTGGTTTTGATTTGGATTTTGGATTGGATTTTGATTGGATTTTTATCTGGTTTTTGATAAATGGTCGTCGAGTATGGACTATACTCGACAAGGGTCCGGAGAGACCAGGATTCGGCCTAGGACTTAGGCCCCGTATTATCGATTGTTGTTTCAGGTCGCTGGGTATGGACTATGCTCAGCAGGGGTTCGGAGTGACCAGGATTCAGCCTAGGACTTAGGCCCTGTATTATCGATTGTTATTTTTAGGTTGTTGAGTATGGACTATGCTCAAAAAGGGTCCGGAGAGACCAGGATTTGGCTTAGGACTTAAGCCATGGCATTATACAACGTCCAGGGACACTGGACCAAGATCATCAAGTGTGGATTGCGCTTGGAAGGAACCCGGAGAGGTTAGCTCAACGTCCAGGGACACTGGACCATGGTCGTCATGTGTGGATTGCGCTTGGAAAGAACCCGGAAAGGTTAGCTCAACATCCAGGGACATTGGACCACGGCCGTCAGGTGTGAATTGCGCTCGGCAAGAGCCCGGAGAGGTTATGGATTCGGATATCGACCCGGAGAGGTCTTGGATTCGGTTATTGGCTATTGGATAAGGATGGATTAGGACTCGGTTGTCGAGTTCGGATGGATATGGAATTGGCTAAGGCTTTGGTTATTGTATTTGGAATTGGGCATCGACTCGGAGCAGTCAAGGATGACATACTCTGGCGATATGGCCATGGACTTTGATATTGGAATCGAAACTATTCAAAACACGCCTTCTTATCACAAGGCTTGTTTTTGGGGGCAAAGTGTTATCCCATTTTTTGGTCAAAACTGGAATATCAACAAATAGGTAAGGAATGATGGATATCGGGATTGGAGATCGATTGGAAACAAGGCTGCAATCGATGAACGTCAAAATTTGGTTGAGCTCCGATCGGGACGAAATTGATTGGAGATGATGATAAGGACTAGGAAAGGCTATGTTTCAAATTTAAGGTTAATCGGAGTTCGTATGAAGGAGATATGATCGATGCAAGGTAGGAAGAACATACTGTTCATATCCATCAGCATGCAAGGATGGTTCGAATCGATACACTTCGTATCGATCAGGAAGTGAGGACTTCGTATCAATATCGTTCGTATCGATCGGTATGGATTCGGCTCAGTGAAGTTCGCATCAGGTGTTGGTTCGAATCGATACACTTCGTATCGATCGGCATGAATAAGACTCGGTTACTTCGTATCGATCAGGAATAACAGGATGAGGGACTTCGAATCGATACTGTTCGTATCGATCATGGACACGGCTCGATGATCTTCGTATCGATCAGATAGGAAGGCGAGGTGGACTTCGACTCGATGGCAACACACCCAGATTCAAAGGCATGGCATGGTGATAGTTCGAATCGATACGTTTCGTGTTGATGAGAAAGCAAGGATATACCGTTCGTACCGATTGGCATAGGTTCGACTCGATAATCCTCGAATCGATCAGGAGGGAAGAGGTGGCATGCCTCGAATCGCCTCGAATCGATACGTTTGTATCGATGGCAGAAGACGGTGGCGCTTTCGAATCCATCAGGAAAAGAAGCATTCAAGGCGGCAAAGTCTCCGGGACGACTCGATCAAATAGGCGAAAAAGGCGGAATGATACACAAGTTTCGCGACACGTCACCGATGCGCATGCATTTTGGATCGAGTCGAAGGAGATGGATTCAAAGCATGGATTCGAACCAGGCAGAGCACACGAAGATTTGATCTCGTATCGATCATATCTTCCACACCGATGATCCAAATGCAATGAAATTTTCACAGGAGCTTGCATACATGTTGAAGAATGTCCACACCAAATTTCACCTCGATTGGATGATTTTCTGATCGATGCGAATGGAGTTCGAATCGATCCCAAAGTGGGCCCAACTTTCCTGGGGCCGAGCATGTGGGTCCCCTCACATGCCAGAAGTGGTCTATCGGATTTTCAGCGAAATATCAGCCTCCTACGCCTATAAATAGAGCTCTTGGTCATTCAGAAAAGGGGTGGGAGAATTTGGAGAGAAAAAGGATGCCCGGACGCTGCCAGAATCACTCCTTATCATCATTACCGCCTTTGATTTCGAATTTGGACTTTGTAACTGCAGTAATCACTTGTAACCAGCAAGGATAATCAGTAAAAGGAAAAAAACTTTGGAGTGGACGTAGGCCGGAGATAGCCGAACCACTATAAAACTTGTGTCTCTGTTCATTATTTCTGATTTGCTGCTTGTTAATTGCTGAGATCTGTGATTTGTGTTTGAATATTGCTGATTTGTATTCATACACTGGTGCTTTCACGATACTTGGGGTTTGTGACCAATTTTGGCGCAAACAGGTAGAACTTATGTCCTGGCAACCACTTTTGGGCGAAGGAAAATGGATAAAGAAATGCTCATCCTAAAATGGAGTTTGTTGTAGAGGTCGATAATTATATGAAAATCTTTGTAGGAGTCCAAAAAAGTTAGATGGATGTTCGCCCCATTTCTTGAAACTTTATATATATCTAATTCCCTCAGGAGAAGGCACCCTGCCTGATGAAAGTCATATATGTACGTTTCTATGTGGCATATCCATTTGGAAGAAGCTGGCAGAGGCAAGCTTCATAAATTGAAGAACAAGCTGAATGAAATAAATAAAGAGAGGAACACACTAGGAAAGGTACATACAACGATTGAATGTTTTGTAGTCGTTTAAGGGGTCATGTTCCCGTTGATAAGGTGCTAGAGTCAAAGTCCCTTCGAAGGGATCCCACGGTGGTCACAAATCATCTCGATGTCCGCCATAATCGGAGTTAAAGCTAGAGAATCTAGACGGTCGATGAGGATCATGATGCCCTCTTGGTTAACATTTGGGATAACTACTTTGTAGGTTTCTTCTCCTATGGAAAAGGGAATTACTTACAAAGATCGCCTGGCCTGGTGACGAGATGGTCGAGGCTTAGAGGGCATTGAGGTAGATGCCTGGGGTAGAAGTTGAACCAACTGCTAGTGAAGTAAACTCTGAGGTAGAAGGACCTGGACCTATGGTAGAGACACGAGAGTGTTTGTGATCCATAACTTACTGAAAGCCTGATACATGAGGAAGGTTAGGTAAGAGTTAACTTAAATCTTCGAGCTTTAATTAAGCCTCGTATGGCTGATGTATGTGGCTAATGGAGATCAATGCGTATTGACCGACTTGTCCCCTACAATGATAGAGTAATGATATATAGCTCAATCTATGCAATGTGTCTCTTGTGTTCATGTCACGATATATGTAAACACTCTGTGTAGATAGTCCGATCGTGCTAGCAATCGAGCTCCATCACATTATGGAACCGTATGTCAGATTTTAACCATTTTCATAAAATGTACAATAATGGATTTTCTTTATAGGAACACGAGATTGTGATGATCATCTTGAAGTGTTTACATGATATTTCGTTGGAGATAAGAGGAATTCGATGTGACTATTTCTCGAAGCCATCCCACAAAAGCCGAATCGCAAACCCGTATTTGACAAAAAATCAATGAGAATCGATCACCTTTTCTTTTGACCCGTGGGACTTGTCAAGAACTGGCAAAGAAGATGGCCATTTGAAAACTTAGGGCCAAGGACCAAGAGATACGAAGTTGACTCCAAGCAACGAAAAAAATAAACTTAGGGCTCTACTTGCATGGTCTTGGAGTCAACCAACAAGAAATCTAGAAATATCGAGATCGACTTTTCAATTGACAATAGCATAGTGTGGAAGGAAGAGAAAATATGAGATTAAGGCTGGATATGGGTCGATGACCATAGCTAGGCCTCTACGACCATGAAAGTGACGACCCACCTTAGATTAGGAATGAAACTGGAAAGCGATGTCAAGTTTGAGAAATTGTGTTTGAACTCATATGAATCGATGGAGAATTCTTATGGATCAGGCTTGATTAGCTTGCTTATATCAGTTTTGATGATTAGCTGGAGTTAGCTGACGTTCGAGGTTGAGTGCTAGTGGTAGCATCAATGAAGGCGTGGATAATACTGATTTGCAAGGGATTAGGAAGGACAAAAATTACGAGTCAAGTGGATAATGAAAGCGAAGGTGAAATTTTCTAAGAGTTAATTAGATAGTAAAATAAAAGAAATGATTGGGATCGATCCATAAGAATCGGTACCCATCCACGTGATAAAAAAGTGAAAGAGAAGAAAATGACGATGTGAGTGAATTAGAGTGAATGAAACTGAAAGATGAAATCTTACCTAACCAAATGAAAAGAGAAGTTTTAAATTGTCTCAAAACTAAATAAAGGATTCAAGTGGGGGCACTTCAACTTTTATACTTATGAAAGAGACGTGAATCCAAAATTATTGAAGTAGCATGCCGATCCAGAAAGAATGCATTGCTTCATAAACACAATTAAAAAGATAAGGGCATCTCTTCAAGTCGAAATTCGAAGTTGATAGTTTATCTCGATCCAAAGCCTGCGTTGGGGAGCATGTGTTATCCTGCATTTGTACCAAGCAATATCTTGATGAATCGACACTATTGATCGCTCATGAAATGGATCAGGAATGAAGAATGCACATGAAATCCTAAAGCTTAGATGAAGTCTCTAGTATCTGACCGATCCTTGTAGACAATGGATATATTTAGCCATTTTTGGAGAAAGCCAAGCAATGACAAGCTAAGGAAGTTGAAGATTTAAGGTCAAGGAATAACTCGCTACCAATCATTCATAACTTGGTATTGATCCATTTTGTGGCATGTGATGAATCAACATGACATAGTCAAAGACGAAGGCCAAGCCAAAGCAAAGAACATGGTTACAAAATTAAATAACTAGAACCTATCCAAAATGATCGGTACTGATTTTCGTTAGTTCATGATATTGGCCATATTCCCTTGCTGAAACGTTGGATCTGAAGTGGGGAATGTGGTTGAGCAAATTTTAACGATTTGATAATCGATTTCCTCTAAAAAATATTAAGGTTAGTGCATTGGAAAAAGGATATTTTCTTTGTTATTTGATTCTTTTGTCCAAACCTTGTAAGTTCATACCCAAACGGTTTGAATACTGAGTTGTTGTATGTTTTTTATAAAAGAAAAGGATAACTATTGACAAATCTAGTAGTGGATGTATGCTATTGATTTTGGTCGAACCATTCTAAATTCTTATGTTTTCTTCTCTCTTTTGGTTTCTTAACTTTTATAAAAAAAATTGTTGCTTGACTGGGTATTTGCCCCATTTTTGGAGCAAATAGAGGGACTTTAGGAGTTAGCTATGAAAATGCGACATTAAATGGAAGGAGTTGGACTTAGCCAAAATTTGGCTAAGTCCCAACTCATATGGTTTAGTACTGAACCATACGTTTTAGTACCAACCCATGCTATTTTAGTGAAATGGTAGGAGGACTTTCGGGCAAGATGTTGAGCAATTTGGGTTGGATGCTAAAATCCTTTGAGGAGAAGTTTGGGACAACCCGAATTTCCTATGTTTGAGAACTTATCATTTAGCATTGAGCGATCAAGGAGGTTGAATGGAGTTACAGTCGATGACAGAGGATCATGGCCGTATAAGGAGCTCATGGAATCGATTGCAACTTTATTAGGTCTTTTGACCTCATTGTATGGATCAAGAATGATAAATGGAGATAGTGAGTGTTGATGTAAGGATATGGGCTTCTTGCTTCAGGAATAACCTAGGAAATTGGTGTGTTGCTTCAGGCTTAACTTGGGAAGCTTCTAAGGACTATGTGTAATGTTCTGAACTTCAACGAATCGACAACATGAGTCATTTTGGTCGAGTAATTCAAGTGAGAAGTGTTTATAGGTCTCAGTGATGGTCCAAGGAGGCACATTCAATAATGTGAAACGATGGAATGGAATGTAATGCGTTCTATTATCGAATCATATGATGAAGGGATCTTTGATAACTCTCTATATTATGTGTATTTCATGGTGGAATAGTGTGTTAAGGTGCTCACTATGTACCCTAGACCTATGTGATGGTCTAGCCTTCTTTAGTGAGGGCAATATCTACATGATATATCACTGAATCTAGTTACGATGAAGTGTGTCACCAACCTTCGTGTTGGTCGTACGAGTTATCATATCCAAAGGCATATGGTGGTGATGTAAGACCTTAGTAATGGTTACTATAATAGCTTTGATTACTATGTGTGCTATGATTGTTGTGTTTTCTTTTGGTTTCTATGTGATTGGAATGGATGCCATGGGATGTAGTATTCCTATGTTATATACCCCAACACTCGTATTGTGTCCAGCGTTGTACAATCATATGATGGTAGTATAACATATATAGTGTCATGTACTAAATTGTTTAATGCAAGAATGGGACATGTATGACTTCTTATACCTAGTGTTCCTATTTTCTATATCGGCTTTTAAAGTATTTTGAGATTGTAGATGCACATACCTTACTATTGTCTGACTTAAGCTTTTATGCTTTGCTAATTTTTTTTCTCAAGAACTCTTAAATGAATAGACTAGATAGCAGGTCTAAGATTAGCGCATGAAGCTGATCAAAGGATGAGCAAGAGGCTAGTGCTTGTCTATACTATTACTATAAAGCTTGTCGTTATTCCGTTGTTCAGAACCATGGAGCTTTATCGGTGTTATGCTATTTTTACGTTGAGAAAATTTCATTTGAGTTTATTATTTAATATATATACTCTATTTCATATTTTTTTATAGCTATGGTGAACCTACTATGCCTTGATTTGTGGTTTACTTTAATTATAATAGTATATTATATGTGTTAAAGTCAAAAATGGATCAACACCAAAGATTATTATATGAAAGCACCAGCCTATTAGAATAGAGAAAAGATAATAGAAAATTGCAATAAAGTAAAAGAAATAAGAAAGAGATGCACAAGATTTTATAGTGGTTCAGCAATCTTTGGCCTACATCCACTTTGTAGCTTTATTAATGTAGTTTGATTGAGATTACAAGAGATTAGAGAGAGATTAAGTCACAAGTACAAGGGTTAGACATGTTCTAAATCCTAAAATTGCCTAAAGAAGATGACTTGGTGACTATGGAGTAGTGGAAAGAGTTAAAGAAGAAATAGGGCATCCATGTAGTGTTGGTAGAGCCAAATCCTTTTTTGGTTGCTTTATGGTTTGTATTTATAGGGGTTGCGGTCATATTAGGCCGGAAGATGAGTTGAAGCAGAGTCCAGATGAAGGCCCGAAAGAGTGTGTGAAGTTGTAAACTCACCTGGATTGATTACACATGTCTGTACCGACCTCTCATGTCGGTGCCACATCTGTAGTTAACTCTAAGTAAGTCAACTTATTTTGTATACTTCATCCTACATGATTTTGGGATGTCTCATGTTGTTTCCATGGACCATTGGTGATAGTTCCTTCATCACTTGGTTTATTTTCTATTCTAACTGCTAACTATTCAACTCTTATGCTAGGTTGTTCAAAACCCTTGGAAATCTCTTGAGCAAGCATAGAAAAGACAAAGAGTGACTTCTGCAAAGATTGAGTGGAAAATACAGAGCCAAAAGAGATCATCACTAACATGAGAGGTCAGTACCGACCTCTATGGTTAGCCCCATTTTGGTTGATTTTTCTTTGAGCTATTCATATCCCTTATCTAAGCGTGATTCTGAGATTTCAAGTCATTTCGTCTACGTTTCAACGTTCTAATTCCTATCGACTTTATCTTGGTTCAAAACCCAGTTAACATTTGCCCCTCAGAGCATGCTTTCATTGAAAATAAAGTGTGCTCTGGATTGAAACTAGGCGCAGACTGTTATTATGTAAATTCCAGTTAAACGTTTGAAAATTGTCCAGAGATGTTGCTTTTATTTGATTTTATTGATCAATTTCTTTTTATGTTAGTTTTGACTTGGACTGAAATTTCCTCTTCCTTGCATTGGTTATATCAATATGATTTACATCCTAGAACTCACAGGCATCTTCATGTTGTTGAGCAGGTTCATTGTAGGAAGTTTGACCTAGATTAGAGAAGCCATTTCATATCGGTTCTGGTTTCTTCATATCAATATCGACATGGAGACCTAGAAAATTTTCTTTCTTTTATAAGATAACCTTTATATCCTTTCCGCCTTTCACTTTCATACTTCACTATAGAGTTTTTGAGCTTCCTACCCAAGATCTCCTAGTGTCGACCCGACTTCGACCATCAACCTTCTTTCCTGTCGATCTGTTCCCTTACCACCATCGATTGTCGTCGCCTCTCCAAGAAGTTTGCCACCATTTGGAACAACTGCTACCTTTGAACTCGCCACTTGGAATCCTCAGATTTGATCAAAATCAAAACCCTAGGCCGAATTAATTTTGATTCAATTTGAAGGTTGGTTCTGTTGATTGGTTATTGGTGAATGATGGTGGTGAAGATGGTATTGGCCTGGTCCATTTCAACCTGTTGAGAAACAATAGAATCCAAGTGTGTGTAATGTAGGTATGAAACTAAGGTTTGATCCAGTTGCACACATATGACCCTAGAGAAAAGCTCAAATATAAGGCTTCGATTGTCTCTTGAGCAAAATTTGCTAAGTTCTGATCATTGTGTAGACTCTGATACGAAGATTTCTCTTGAACTTAAGCATATTAAAGGATTTCACTATACTGTCTTTCTTTTCTTGCATTTCCAGTGATCCTGAAAAGAAAGACTATCCACATCGCTACTGACAATGGAACCGTTACCAATTTTCATCGATAACGGGTAAGTTGGAAAAGTAGTAATTCCAAAGTGTGATGCGACTTGTTTTTCTAGCTTGAGCGAGCTATCAATATGGGATGGTCCGTTCGTAGTAGTCAAGACACTATACTCAATTTGATAGATAATGCGCTGCACTTTCCCCAATCAACACTTAAAATCCAATCAGTCAATACATATCTACCTCTTTTGGATTCCGACCATCTACTCCTTCTAAAACAGGCTCTTCCACCGTTTCGGTTTCACCAACTATTCCGATTCGGTCGGATCTAGACAACCTACAATATTTGAGCCCTAAGGCTAGTTAGTGCCACTTGGTCTTGTACTAAATCCGTTTCTCCCAAGCTTGCTTATAAACGACCCTTCGAAGCAGGAGCCACCATTTTGATGGCGAAACGCATAGGAACATTTTCATATAATACGACATTCTTGTAGAAGTTGTTCATTTTCCAACAAAGAATGAATTTGCACATCGTCCCCCTCCTAGCTTCATGAGTTGTAATTGTTACATGTGCCTTAGCGGCTTTGTCCCTCCTTTTAATCCCTTCTTGTAGTGCTTCTTAGTAGAAATTAGGCTAGCATCATTCCAGGTCCACCCGAATGGACATGCCTTGTTGAATTTGTTGTATGTCTTGTTTATGCGAGTATTTGATTGGCCTCCGTGATTCAACGAGCTCGCTTATCTACTGAATTTCAAGAGAAGGAAGGTGTACCCATCCTTTATGATCGTAGAGGCTTGGACAAGATGCAAAGTCATCCAGCAGCTCCACAACAAGCATTATTATTTCAAGAACGAGTACTTTTTCGTATTTTTCCTATAACGATTCAATCATTTTTGGTTAAGAGGAAGTAAGTTTATCTCTACCAATTTTTCTTGTTTTGGAACTCCCAATCTTTAAGTTAGAGTATTTTCCCTGCAGGTTCTCTGAAACAGGCCAAAAAGAGGGAGTATGTGAAAATGCTTGATGATTTAAAGGATGTTAGAGCAAACCAACGTACAGTCAAGTTTCTTATGACAAATGACAACTTGCGAGAATATAGGCTACTCCCTCCTGGAAGGATAGATAACACCAAATCTTCGACTAAAAGCAGTTCTAGATCATGCACCCATTCCAATGCCTATACTTGTAGCTTCGATGAGAACTCTCAAGGTGAAAAAGAGGAAAGCGAATTAGGTGAAGAACATGAAGAGGAGGCTACTGATACAGAGGATGGTGAACATGTCAGGGATGATGAGGACAAAGCTGTCAAGACAGGAGTTGATGATCCCGTAAGAGATGATGCCCCTGGTGATGAGGGTGATGGTGATACTAGAATACCCATGATCTCGGAGGAAGATGTGGGATTTGTGAGAAGGTTAGTAAAAGAGACGGTTGTCGATGAGGAGGAGTATGGGTCTGATGAGGATGATAGCAATTTTCACACTAACGAAGAAAGGGAATAATCATTTGGCGAGTTACCCACAATAAGCCCTATTCTCCCTCATTCACCTTCTCTAGAGCATTTAGCAGTAGGGAATCTTAAAGCAGCCGACGACCAAGATGTAATGACCCTAATGAGAACATAACTCGAATTCATCCTCTTGAAGAAGTCTTCCTCGCTCTTGGTGATCTTAGCGACATTAACTTCACAGTTAGTGAAATCCTGCGCAAGATAGGTTTAACTGAATTCAACTTTTCTCTGGGGATAAGTATTAGTGAAGGTGGAGTAACTTCATCCTTATGACCCAGGCCATTACATCTGCTGCTGCCCCTGCTCATTCCCAGAACATTTCAAAACCTATGTTTTCGGCTGGTGCGTCTCGCCTTCAAGCTGCTTATCAACACTTATTCCGAGAAAATTTCGAAACCAAGGCATTAAGTCATTACGAGGGAAAGTGCGGAGAATAACTTAGAGGTTGTCTAGAGTGATGTGGATTTGATATTTGGATGGATGTGCTTGTGCAACTCTCTTTCTAATGTTAACTGAATCAACTACACATAGATCGATTCGCTTGAACCATAGAAAGATGATCTCGATCGAATGGTTAAGGAATGAGATAATGTTCTGTTTAAAGTTACCAAAGAAAGAGACTTTGCCATTAAGAAAAAGGAAAGCACTGATAATTTGATTGTAGAGTTAAGACAAGCTCACGATTAGGCCACAATCATAGTAAGAAATAAGCTAAAGGTTGCCTTGGCTAAATGTGTGAAATTTAAAAATCAAGTCAAGGAGATGGCTGAAGTGATACGGTCGAGAGATTAGGCCCTCTCCGAGCAAGTGTAACGACCCTAATTTTGTATAATATTATTTAGGACATTTAATTAGTTGAATTAAGTGAAATAATATAAGTTAGTTAAGGGATTGAGATTTGTAAAATTTAAAGGGTAGTCATGCCTAATTGAACTAATGAACTAAATGGAATTTAAAATGAAATAGGTTAGGGAATTAGATAAGGAGAAAAATTGGAAATACGTCTTATTCTTATACCCTAAACCCTCACTCACTCTCATTTTACACGTTCAATTTCAAAAAATTAAAAACTAAGCAAGAGTATGGCCATCATTAAGGAAAATAAAGGGGAAGATAAGCAAGAATAAAGAGGAAGAAGCTAATCAACTTAATTCAAGAACAAATCTCAACTCCTTAACAGCAAAGCTAAAGGTGAATAATATTTACATCTCATATTTTTTATGTTTTGGTTTCTAGAATTAGATCCAAATATTTTTGCAAGTATATTGCCATTTTTTGAGTGATGTTTAGATATATACATGCTTGTTGATGAATTATGCTTATTCATATTGATTTTATGACATGTTTTGAATTGGAAAACCTATCAAATGACATCTAAATGCTTTGCGATTTTAATATATGGTCAGAAATGATATTTTTGAGATGGGTTTCAAGTTTTATAATTTTTCGAATTAATGTTGACTTATTATTAATTTTCTAGTGAAGAAAATGATTATTTGGGTTTAAAATAAATTATGGCAATTATACATATGTTTTGGGTCAGAAATTTAAATATGTTAGAAAATATATTAAAATCGATTTATGTGATTTATTGTAGAATTTTCCATAGTGTGTAATAAATATTTAAAATTATTTCAGGTATTGAACATAAATGCTTTATATGTTTATAAAAGGGGAAGGGGCTATTTGGTAATGTTTTAAAATGTTAATTTCTTAATTTCGGTAGCAACTTTCAGAAAAGATTTTGAAAAATTAAAGGCAACCAATTGTATGATGACAAATAAGAGGTTAGTTGAAAAGAACTACTTTTTAAAATTAAAAATCAGATTTTTAAGGTTCCACTGCCTCACCATCTTCGGCAGCCACCTTTCAACTTAGTACCTCCGCCTCCAACCAGATCGAAACCAATGCATATGGTATCAAGGGCTTGGTAAGTAGTGAATCGAATATAGGCGAATGGTATAGGGTCGAAAAAAAGGGTTTCGAAGGGGTCGAATCTTTGCTTTGCTTTCTAAAGAAAATGCACCAGCTTTGCTTTTAAATAAGATGGCTTTCGACTTGGTCGGCTTTCAACTTGGTCAAATTGTTTTAAAGAAGGAGGCTTTCGAAAACGGTTGCGCTTTTTTTAAGTAAATGCTTTCGAAAGGGTCGAAACCCCTACCTACCATTTTTATACCTTTCGAAGCAGTCTCTTCGAAATGGTATATGAATGACTTAAATAAGTAGTGCATTTTGTATACCAGATGAGACTGGCATTGGGTCGCCCCCTATACATTAACTATTTGCCCCTAGCTAATTTAGTCCAAGATTCCAGTATGTAGGGCTTAATCATAGGTAAGACTTAAATGATAGTTACATATAGAAAGGAATGTATATGTACATAGAAGAAGGATAGGTTATGTGTAAGTCTAAGAAACCATTAGGATCAGGTGAGCCTTGGAGAAATAAGTTAGGGAAAGACCATCCACAAGTATGTTTAACAGTTGTTAGATAATTTGTTTAGTTTTCCTGGTATGCCCGAGTCAGCCAAAAGTTATAGCTATCCAAATAAAACTACATCGTTTTAGACAGATGGTCCATTTATTACTTGTTTTTGAGCATATATGATATTTTCCATTATTGATATATCAGTTTGATTAACTAGTTTAGTTGCAGGGTTTTGATTTGCAAAAATATTTTTTTAAAGGGATATTAGTGAAGGGAAACACTTTCCGCTAAGCGGCGTGGTCTCGCTTAATATTAGTAAACCGAGATGTAATAGTATTATTCATGGTCGGCTTTATGTCTGACTCAAAGTTTATGTCCCCCTTAAACTCGCGAGTGCTCAAAATTAATTTGAGTATATTGAGAGTTTGGGTTTATAGGTTTTGTAGATGGACGAATAAAACTTTCAGAGACGAGCAGGCTGATGCTAGCTCTGCTTAGGAGTTGTTTCATTTTATTTCCGCTGTGTTGTATTAAGTCCGATATGACTACTTACTACTTTGATCAACCCAGGAGGTATCTTTATATGTTGCTCGTGGTATGTTTACCTAATAATTATATTTGATCCGTACCTGTGAAATGATTGGGATTACGTAATGGAATATGAAATATATTTTGTGAAATGTTAAAAATTTTATTTTTTGAAATCTGTGCTGTCTCATATCCTTGTGCTTCTGATATTATGGATACCATTAACATTACCGTATTTTGTCATCGGAAGTTAATACTCTAAATGACCGCAGCATCCGTAGCGCTTAGTTTTGGACCTCAAGATGGGGGATGTTACAACATGGTATCAGAGCATACGTTTATGAAAAACTTTAAACTAAAATTATTTTTGAAAACATAATCCTAAGGAATTAGAGAAAAGATCAAGGTATGGGATAATGCTATAGTAATGTACTTGTATTTGCTATATATAAGTACACACTATATCTCTATTATCCCATCTCTATTAGGATATTCTTCTGTATCTTATAAAGAGTCAAATTAGATATGGATGCTAGAGGTGGAAGAGTTAACTTTAGTGGGGGAAGCACCCAACCAATGGAAATGCCAGACCTAATATTAGGAGAAATCAAAATCAGGCACAAGCTGCAAATGTTGGTGCTGGAGTTCCACAAGTAGACATGGGAGCAATATATCAGTTCTTTGTCAATATGATGCAAGCAGAAATTGATCCTAGAATAGTTAAAGGAAATGCTGGAGGGGAACCAAGAAGTTCCAGTGGTGAATAACTATGATATTCTGTGCATAGAATTTTCTCGGCTAGGAGAAACGCCGTTTATTGGTACTAAAGATGCAATGAAGTAGAGAATTGGCTACTTCATTGCGAGGATTTTCGCTAATTTAGGGCTCAACGATGAGCAGGAAAGGTGACTCGCCTCTAGATAGTTTTAAAGGGCAGTGATGTTTTAGTGGAATAGTGTGATAGTTTGAGTTAACGAGGAGAATATGACTTGGGCTGAGTTCAAGAGGAGGTTCGAGGAAATGTTTATGTCAGAAATTGCTAAGTCCGCTCTGCTTAGAAAGTTTGTCGAGATGGAGTAGGGGGATATGACTACGCTCAAGTATGCGACAAGATTTGAGAAGCTAGCAAGATATGGCCATGCTACAATTGATACTGTGATTAAGAGGAATGAGAACTTCATCAGGGAGTTGAGCCTGAGCTTGCTAAAGCCATATAACCGCATATTAATGATCCAAGTAATGTTGTTGTTGTGATGGCCATGAGGAATGAAGAGATGCAGGCTTTGTTTGATGTGATTTTTTGTTTGATGATAACAAACATATATCAATATATATGTGTGTTTGTAGTTTGAACTATATAAAGAAAGGAAGAAATATTCATATTGAATAATTATACTATTGCACAGAATTTATATAATTCAAACAGTATTTTTTATTCAATATAATATTTTACAACACTTAAACAATACAAAGTGTTTCAGTTCTCTAAATATATATATATATACATACATCAGTTCATACATTTTACTCTTCTCACTACAACTCTCAACACTCAGTTTTTCACTCTGTCTGCACATCTGCATCTATCTGCATTGTCCAGCTCCACTTCTCGTCCTGTCTCCTATGTACCTGTATAATTAGCAACTACAACAGTAATCTGAAAACAAACAAATTTAAATTCGCAAAAATAAAATTTGTTTGTGTCTCAGATACATGGGTTATTGTCATCATCTTTGATTATGCAATATCTGTGCATATCAGTAATTTTATCAGGGACAGGTAACTATGAGTGGCTGCAGTACACACGTGTACATTCGTACACGTGTGCACTGCCTCGCCAACTCGAGTGCACAGCTCCAACCAGAAATTCAAGGCAACAGAGACCAAGCAATGAAACTGTCTCAAAGCACAAAAGCACACATGCACAACTTATCACAGTGAAACTCAAGCAAGCCAGACCAGGTTGCAAGATGATCAACTGGCCAAGATTACAAGTACAAGCAGCAGTGTGCAACTCGAAAATTTACACAAGTGAAAGCAGCAAAATCAAGACAACATCAAAATACACAAAATATGGAAACTGCATCAATGCAGTACAGTACACAGTATATGTATATATAGTGATGCATAGCAACTGCATAGCAGCTACAAACACCAAGTGCAACAATGAACAATGAACAGAGAAAATGCATGAAAGCTACAAACTGCAACATGCTTGAAGATGGTTACCAACACAAGACTGCAACCAACAGGTCAGAGGTGAAAAAGAATGCAATGCTGAAATGATGAAGTGCATACAAACAACATTTTCAAAATGCAGTGAAGCATGCTCAGAGCTATATGAACAAATGCACCACTATGTAACAGCAATTACAGTGACAAACTGCAACAAACAAGGAACAAAAATACTGCAACTTCAACTATGGAACAACAGCTCATATGAACAAGTGTACAGAGGCAAAGTGAACAAGTGTAGCATCTGTATCAAAACAGAGGAAACAAACTCAAGTGCACATAAACATGGCAGCAGACCAGTGACAACAGACCCAACAACTAGTGCCAACATGAACATAACAGGTGAAGCATCACCAAAGACTCAACAGTTCACATTGCAGTAATATCATATCACTACAGAGAGTATGGTGATGCAGTCAACAAAGACTCAACAATGCAGAGAACTGATACAAAGAAATGGAGTGAATGCAAATAACTCGGCAATCAAATACACATCTAATCAGGTGATGCAGTCAACATCTATTCAAGGCCAGAATGATTATAAAGAAGTTACAATGTCAAGTGCAAGTGCAGACGACAGCAACTCAAATCGACACAGGGAAGATACCAGTGAAACAAGTCCAGCAACATGAACAAATGGATGAAGTATGAAATTCGAAAGTATCAGTGCACAACTACATGCAGTAGGGAATGCAAAGACAATGGCAAGACTAAATCAGTGCAGAAGTCAAGGATTTCTAATTTGGAAAGAAATCTCTGCAGCAAATTTTTCGAATTCATATATGGTCAATATTAATTCAAATGGGGACCGAGACATCAAATACAGCAAGATGCTTTCGAATTAATTAATTCGAATCCAAATATGGTCAGCTATTACTCGAAATTGAATCAAGAAAGGAATACTCCAAAACAAATTCAGGAAAATCAACGACGTGAGAAATCAAATCTGACAGTGTTAATTAGGGTTTCAACCCTATAAATACATCCCAAGAAATCATCATAGATAGAACAATCGAGTTCAAGTATCAATTTAGAAAAGCATAAAGAGACAGTACATACCGAATACACAAGCAATGAATTCGATCGAGCGACTGCAAAACCAGCAATAGTCAACCATCAGAGAAGCAGCGAGCTAGGGCAACGAATCACAGAACAATCGAAGAAACCGAAGCCCTAACTGGAACAAAAGGGAACGAAGCCCTAATCAGAACGTAGCCGCCATTTTTTATCACAAGCAAAAGAAAATGGACCGGGTGAATTAAGATAAAGGGAAGTGACCGCATTTTCTTTTGTTTGTTCTAGGGTTAAGTTCTTTGTTATATAAAAGCAAGATAATTTAAATTGTTTTAAATTTTGTGCTTGCTTTTGTAATTTGCTTTATTTGTATGTTCTCTTCAAAACAAAACATGAAAAATTATCACCTAGGGTTTAGGTGTTGTCAGATTGTCTAGTTAGAGTTAGTCCAGTTAGCAGGGTTTGCAAGTTTGCAAAACTCTATAGGCGGTAGCAGGGTTTGCAAGTCTGTTAGAGTATTTGTAAGCGGGAAACTGTTTAATTCTAATAGAAATCTGGGAATGCAGCAGTAGGCAGGGGTTGCCGAAGCTGGGTAAATTCTGTGTGTGATTTATTTTTCAGCATATTTATTTCTTCAGTTTGCTTCTGTGTTTAATTCGCAAAAATTTGCTATAACCCTATTCACCCCCCCTCTAGGGTTAATCTAGATCCTACAAGTGGTATCAGAGCCTGGTATTTTACTTTAACTCTAGAATCATGAATCCACCAAATAATGCTTTTTCTGAGGGGCAATCTATTGCTAGGCCACCCATGTTTAATGGGAATGATTATGCTTATTGGAAAGTTAGAATGAGTATTTATCTTAGTTCTGTCGATTATGATGTTTGGGATATTATTGAAACTGGCTATAAATCTCCCACTATAGTTGTTGGTGATACTGAGATTCCTAAACCTAAGGATAGGTGGAATGCTAACGATAAGAAATTAAAAACTACAAATGCCAAAGCAATGAACGCTTTGATCTGTGCTCTTGATAAAAATGAATTTAATAGAATTTCTCATTGTACAACAGCACAGGAAATTTGGCACACTCTGGAGGTGACACACGAAGGAACTTCTCAAGTCAAGGAGTCACGACTAGCTCTATTTAGCAATGAATACGAAAACTTTGTGATGGAAAAGGGCGAAAGCATAAAGGATATGTTTGGACGGTTTTCAACTTTGGTGTACAATGCTAGAGCGCTTGGGAAGGTCTTCACTGAAGTAGAGCTTGTACGGAAGATACTGCGAGTCTTACCAATGAACTTTGAGGCAAAAGTCACTGCAATACAAGAATCGAAAGATCTGAGTAAACTGAGCATGGAAGAGTTGATCGGAAACTTGATGACATATGAGCTTGAGCTAAAGGCAAAAGAGGAACGTAACAACTCCGAATCAAAAAAGAAGACGATTGCCTTAAAAAGCAAAGAAGAAAGCGGTGAAGAAGAAGAAGATCCAATTGAAGAGCTTGCGATGGCAGTCAATAATCTTAGAAAATGGTCAAAATTCAGGCCACGCAAGAAGAAAACAAGTGGTAATAAGTCAAAAGATTCTGATGATTCCGATAATGAATTGACATGCTTTAACTGCAAAAAGCCTGGCCACTTCAAACAAAAATGTCCACTTCTCAAAAACAACAAAGGAAAGAAAAAGAAGAAGAAGGCCTTTGCAGCAACTTGGGATGATGAAGAAGGAGAAGAAGTTTCGGATAATAGCTCAGAAGAGGCTAACTTGTGCCTTATGGCAAAATCAGATTCAGAAACAAGTTCAGAGGAATCCAGTGAGGTACGTGACTATTCTTATAAAGAACTTGTTTTGATGTGTTATGATCTTACTAATACAATTGATACTCTTGAAACTAAGATTGAAAAATTGAAGTCTGACAGGAGAGAACTTGTTCATGAGAATACTAGGTTAGAAACTGAACTTGAGAATATTCAAAACCTAGACTGTAAAAAATGTAAAACTTTAGATTCAGAAATATCAAGACTTAAGAATAGCTTCGATAATCTTGAAAAAGAAAATTCAAGTCTTAAGGAAATCATTGACACGAGGAAAAAAGATTTTATAAATAGATGCACCACACTTGTAACTGAAAACACAACACTAAAAACCAAAGTCCAAAATCTTGAGAAATCTCTGAATAACTTTTCAAGAGGAGAAAAATCGTTTAACATGTTGTTGGGAAATCAACTCTTTGCTAATAATAGAAAAGGACTAGGTTTTGGGAAAACACAGGTTGATGATCATGCAAAAGGTAAGAGTGTCTTTGTTAGAAGTGAAATTGGACATCGTGTTGAAAATTGTAGTCATAGGAACAAGAACACAAAATTTATACAAGTTTGGGTTCCTAAGAATTCTACAAACAAATTTCATGTCTATAGGAACAAAAATAAAAGGACAAAACAAGTTTGGGTTCCAAAGGGATTGTTTGTTCACAATGCTTCAGTTACTAATATCATTGGACCTAAGAGTTTCTCTAGGTCATCCTCCTCTCTCTTTATGTAGGTCTGTTGGCGGGCTAAGGAGCAACAAGAATGGTTTCTAGATTCAGGTTGTTCTAGACATATGACAGGTGATAAATCTAAGTTCCTTAGCCTAGAGAAGTTTAGAGGTGGAAATGTGATCATGGGAGACAATAGTAAGTGTAAGATTATTGGGAAAGGTGAAGTAAGTAATGGTATTTTTTCCTTGACTAATGTTTTATACGTTGATAATTTGCATCACAATCTCATTTCTATTAGCCAACTCTGTGACAAAGGTATGAATGTGGTTTTTGATAGTGATACTTGCAAAATCATTGATAAAACTTCTAATAACATTGTTTTTATGGGCAAAAGAAAAGGAAATGTTTACTCACTTTCGTTTGACAATCTAAATCTTTCCAGATGTTTGGTAGCCACTGACGAAGAGGCATCTTTATGGCATAGGAGACTTGGACATGCTAGCATGAGTCTCTTAAGAAATCTTGAAACGAAAGATTTAGTCAGAGGGTTACCACATCAGAAATTTAAAGATAACAAAGTGTGTAAAGCATGTTCCTTGGGCAAGCTTAGTCGATCATCATTTCGCCCTAAAAATATTGTTAGCACATCAAGGGTCCTCGAATTAATTCATATGGACTTATTTGGACCAAATGAAATTGCAAGTTTGAATGGAAAACGTTATTGTTATGTATTGGTTGACGATTACTCTAGATTTACATGGGTTTATTTCTTAGCCAAAAAATCTGAATCTTTTGATTATTTTTCAAAATTTGCTAAACTTGTTCAAAATGAAAAAGGAGTTTCAATTAAAACTTTGAGAAGTGATCATGGAAGCGAATTTGAAAATTCGGAATTTGAAAACTTTTGTGAAGAAAATGGTTTAAAACATGAATTTTCTGCTCCACGAACACCTCAACAAAATGGGGTGGTTGAAAGGAAAAATCGTACATTACAAGAATTGGCTAGATCCATGTTGAGTGAGTATAAACTACCTCTAACTTTTTGGGCAGAGGCGGTGAATACTTCGTGCTATGTAATGAATAGAGTAATGATTAGACCAAGGCAAAACGGCTTATGAAGTATGGCATGAAAGGAAACCTAACATCTCTTACTTTCGTGTTTTTGGATGCCCTTGTTTTATTCTTAACACAGGTGATCAACTTGGAAAATTTGAATCTAAGGCCGATGAGGGAATTTTCATGGGCTATTCAACAAGGAGCAAGGCTTACAGGATATACAACAAACGAACAAAGACAATTGTTGAATCAGTCAATGTGAAATTTGATGAATCTGATCTGGAAAGGACGACTGAAAAAACAGGTGATGATGGGGTAGATCATGAAGGCATTAAAGAAGGGACATCTACTGAGAAAGATGGAAGTAGGACTGTTGATGCTGATAGATTGAAATTCAAATCCAATCTTCCTCCTGAATTGGTTATAGGAGATCCTACGGAAGGTATACGCACTCGTTCTGCATTTGATAAAAATTTGTGTGCGTTTTGTTATCATAGTGGTTTTATTTCTGAAATAGAACCTGATTCTGTTGAAATGGCTCTTAATGATGAAAGTTGGGTTTTAGCAATGCAAGATGAACTTAATCAATTTGAGAGAAATAAAGTTTGGAAATTAGTTCCTAGGCCTAATGACTATCCAATTGTAGGAACTAAATGGGTGTTCAAAAACAAACTTGATGAATCAGGAAATGTAATTAGAAACAAAGCTAGGTTGGTCGCAAAAGGATATAACCAAATAGAAGGCATAGATTTTGATGAGACATTTGCACCAGTTGCTAGGTTAGAAGCCATTAGAATTTTGCTCAGCTTTGCTTGTTATAAAGGTTTCAAACTTAAACAAATGGATGTAAAAAGTGCATTTCAAAATGGTGATCTGAAAGAAGAAGTTTTTGTTGAACAACCCCCCGGATTTGAAAATCATGTTTTTCCAAATCATGTGTATAAACTTGAAAAAGCATTATATGGTCTTAAGCAAGCTCCTAGAGCTTGGTATGACTGCCTTTGTACATATCTTTTGGAAAATGGCTTTAAAAAGGGGAGTGCTGACACGACACTGTTTCTATTACACAAAGGAAGTGATTTTTTGATTGTACAGATTTATGTGGATGATATCATTTATGGTGCTACTAATGAAATCTTGTGCGAGAAATTTGAACAAGTCATGCAGGCTAAATTCGAGATGAGCTTGGTTGGAGAATTGAAATATTTTCTTGGATTTCAAATCAAGCAAAGCAGTGATGGCATTTTCATTTCACAATCCAAGTATGTGTTGGAACTGTTGAAGAAATTTGGAATTGAGAACTCCAAACCATTGAGAACTCCTATGAGCCCATCAACAAAGTTGGACAAAGACGAGAAAGGAAGTGCTGTTGATCAGAAAAAATATCGAGGGATAATTGGTTCACTTCTCTATCTTACTGCTTCTAGACCTGATATTATGTTTTCTGTATGTTTGTGTGCACGTTTTCAATCTAATCCTAAAGAATCTCATTTGAAAGCCACTAAACGAATTTTGAGATATCTTTCACACACACACAAATTTGGATTATGGTACCCTTCTTGTGAAAACTTTGATTTAGTTGGTTATTCTGATGCTGATTATGCTGGTTCATTGGTTGACAGGAAAAGCACCAGTGGGACATGTTTCATGCTAGGACATTCATTAGTTTCATGGTCAAGTCGAAAATAGAATTGTGTTGCATTATCCACCACTGAAGCAGAATATATTGCTTTAGGAAGTTGCTGTGCTCAAATTTTATGGATGATGCAAACTCTTTCTGATTTTGGCTTAGTTTATAAACAAGTTCCATTAAAATGTGACAGTAAAAGTGCAATAGACTTATCAAATAATCCTGTTCATCATTCACGCACAAAACACATTGATGTGAGACACCACTTTCTTAGAGATCACATTGCTAAGGAAGACATTTGCATTGAATATATTTCAACTGAGGCTCAACTTGCTGATATTTTCACAAAACCCCTCCCTGAAGACAGATTTTCTAGATTACGTTTGGATTTGGGGATTATAGAAATTGACTAACCATTTTTCCATTGTTAGGTAGAAATATTCTTGGATATATACTTTCAACTTCAATTTCTAGGATTCAAACAAGTTTTGGATATTTTCCAAAGATTGATTCGAATATGGTATTCAGTACTGGATATTACATAATATAATTAACTTGGTAACTTATTCCATGATCATTTCTATTTCTACCATCTTTCTATCATTCATAATGGTTTGATAAAATAAGAAGAGTGAATTATTTTTAAATTAAATAAAAAAAAAAATTTAATAATAAATAATAAATCTCATGTATCCATTCTCATTTAAAAGTCCTTATGGTTATGCATGGATGGAACATATGAGAGAATTATTTTTATCATTACTTCATTCTCATTTAAAAGTCCTTATGGTTATGCATGGATGGAGTATGGTAACTAAGTATTCTAGTCTGGATGCTTAGACTAATAAGTAACTGCTAATCCCATTTAAAAGTCCTTATGGTTATGAGTGGTTAATAAGTGCTTATTTTTTTGTTTTTGTGCTTAAATGTCAAATTAATGTTAAAATATCTCTCTTCTTATTAAAACCAATCATCGATCCATCCTCTACAATATGGAAGTTTTTATCTCGTTATGATATATTATTTTTTGTTCCTACTGCTCCATTGTTTTTTGTCAGTCTTTTGATAATGACAAAAGGGGGAGAAGAACAAGATTTTGATGAGGAAGTAAATATTTTTTGGAATATTTCAAAAAAATTTGGTTAAATATCGTTAGTTAATTTTCTTTAGTTCTTTTATTCCTTTGTAAATTTTGTTAACTTCCAAATAGGGAGAGGTCTTGGTTGTAGGGGGAGCATTCAAATAGGGGGAGCTAAAATTTTTTTGTTCAAACACATGTATTAGCATTTCAAAATCTTTAATATATATGTTTGTCATCATCAAAAGGGGGAGATTGTTTGATGTGATTTTTTGTTTGATGATAACAAACATATATCAATATATATGTGTGTTTGTAGTTTGAACTATATAAAGAAAGGAAGAAATATTCATATTGAATAATTATACTATTGCACAGAATTTATATAATTCAAACAGTATTTTTTATTCAATATAATATTTTACAACACTTAAACAATACAAAGTGTTTCAGTTCTCTCTCTCTCTCTATATATATATATATATACATACATCAGTTCATACATTTTACTCTTCTCACTACAACTCTCAACACTCAGTTTTTCACTCTGTCTGCACATCTGCATCTATCTGCATTGTCCAGCTCCACTTCTCGTCCTGTCTCCTGTGTACCTGTATAATTAGCAACTACAACAGTAATCTGAAAACAAACAAATTTAAATTCGCAAAAATAAAATTTGTTTGTGTCTCAGATACATGGGTTATTGTCATCATCTTTGATTATGCAATATCTGTGCATATCAGTAATTTTATCAGGGACAGGTAACTATGAGTGGCTGCAGTACACACGTGTACATTCGTACACGTGTGCACTGCCTCGCCAACTCGAGTGCACAGCTCCAACCAGAAATTCAAGGCAACAGAGACCAAGCAATGAAACTGTCTCAAAGCACAAAAGCACACATGCACAACTTATCACAGTGAAACTCAAGCAAGCCAGACCAGGTTGCAAGATGATCAACTGGCCAAGATTACAAGTACAAGCAGCAGTGTGCAACTCGAAAATTTACACAAGTGAAAGCAGCAAAATCAAGACAGCATCAAAATACACAAAATATGGAAACTGCATCAATGCAGTACAGTACACAGTATATGTATATATAGTGATGCATAGCAACTGCATAGCAGCTACAAACACCAAGTGCAACAATGAACAATGAACAGAGAAAATGCATGAAAGCTACAAACTGCAACATGCTTGAAGATGGTTACCAACACAAGACTGCAACCAACAGGTCAGAGGTGAAAAAGAATGCAATGCTGAAATGATGAAGTGCATACAAACAACATTTTCAAAATGCAGTGAAGCATGCTCAGAGCTATATGAACAAATGCACCACTATGTAACAGCAATTACAGTGACAAACTGCAACAAACAAGGAACAAAAATACTGCAACTTCAACTATGGAACAACAGCTCATATGAACAAGTGTACAGAGGCAAAGTGAACAAGTGTAGCATCTGTATCAAAACAGAGGAAACAAACTCAAGTGCACATAAACATGGCAGCAGACCAGTGACAACAGACCCAACAACTAGTGCCAACATGAACATAACAGGTGAAGCATCACCAAAGACTCAACAGTTCACATTGCAGTAATATCATATCACTACAGAGAGTATGGTGATGCAGTCAACAAAGACTCAACAATGCAGAGAACTGATACAAAGAAATGGAGTGAATGCAAATAACTCGGCAATCAAATACACATCTAATCAGGTGATGCAGTCAACATCTATTCAAGGCCAGAATGATTATAAAGAAGTTACAATGTCAAGTGCAAGTGCAGACGACAGCAACTCAAATCGACACAGGGAAGATACCAGTGAAACAAGTCCAGCAACATGAACAAATGGATGAAGTATGAAATTCGAAAGAATCAGTGCACAACTACATGCAGTAGGGAATGCAAAGACGATGGCAAGACTAAATCAGTGCAGAAGTCAAGGATTTCTAATTTGGAAAGAAATCTCTGCAGCAAATTTTTCGAATTCATATATGGTCAATATTAATTCAAATGGGGACCGAGACATCAAATACAGCAAGATGCTTTCGAATTAATTAATTCGAATCCAAATATGGTCAGCTATTACTCGAAATTGAATCAAGAAAGGAATACTCCAAAACAAATTCAGGAAAATCAACGACGTGAGAAATCAAATCTGACAGTGTTAATTAGGGTTTCAACCCTATAAATACATCCCAAGAAATCATCATAGATAGAACAATCGAGTTCAAGTATCAATTTAGAAAAGCATAAAGAGACAGTACATACCGAATACACAAGCAATGAATTCGATCGAGCGACTGCAAAACCAGCAATAGTCAACCATCAGAGAAGCAGCGAGCTAGGGCAACGAATCACAGAACAATCGAAGAAACCGAAGCCCTAACTGGAACAAAAGGGAACGAAGCCCTAATCAGAACGTAGCCGCCATTTTTTATCACAAGCAAAAGAAAATGGACCGGGTGAATTAAGATAAAGGGAAGTGACCGCATTTTCTTTTGTTTGTTCTAGGGTTAAGTTCTTTGTTATATAAAAGCAAGATAATTTAAATTGTTTTAAATTTTGTGCTTGCTTTTGTAATTTGCTTTATTTGTATGTTCTCTTCAAAACAAAACATGAAAAATTATCACCTAGGGTTTAGGTGTTGTCATATTGTCTAGTTAGAGTTAGTCCAGTTAGCAGGGTTTGCAAGTTTGCAAAACTCTATAGGCGGTAGCAGGGTTTGCAAGTCTGTTAGAGTATTTGTAAGCGGGAAACTGTTTAATTCTAATAGAAATCTGGGAATGCAGTAGTAGGCAGGGGTTGCCGAAGCTGGGTAAATTCTGTGTGTGATTTATTTTTCAGCATATTTATTTCTTCAGTTTGCTTCTGTGTTTAATTCGCAAAAATTTGCTATAACCCTATTCACCCCCCCTCTAGGGTTAATCTAGATCCTACAGGCTTTTCTTGAAATAAATAAGACTTAGGAAGCTCAGGGAGGGCAGAGTCGGAAGAGGGAGTTTTTTCACAAGAAAGGAGCACAAAAAGGTGGAGCTGCTACGAAGGGAAAGGAAAAAGTGGTATGTTACATGTATGACAAGAAAGGACACTATACCCATGAGTGTCGGATGGGTAAGGGAAAGAAAGTTGCTGAGAAGAAAGGAATAAAGTGTCAATGATGATTAGATTGGGCATTATAAGAACAAGAGCAAGGTGCCAGCCAAGGATGGGAAACGCAAGATGTTTGCATTGGAACCAACTACCTTGAGACCAACAGTGGAGGAGAGGGGAAAAGCTACGTTGGGAGGTATGCTTTTGATTTATGGTGTATCAGTTAGAGTTTTATTTGATATGTTTGCACGCGTTCTTTTATATCCCATTGTTTGCTAGATAAGCTTAACCTAGAACCCTCATACCTAGTTACTTCCTTAAGGGTTGCAAATACGATAGGAAGTTATGCGACACTTGGGATGATGTGTGACCAATTAGAGTTTGAATTGTTTGGTTATATATTTGTTTGCAGTTTTCATGTGTTTGATTTTGTAGGGTTCGAAATTCTTTTGGGTATGGATTGGTTAAGTAAAAACGATGCTAGGATATTTTGCCATGATAGAAAAATATCGCTTAGGCACCCTGACCATAGAGATCAAATTGTGTATACCATAGAAAACCCTAGTTTTGAGGTTAGTGCCTTATTGGGTGTTATGGAGATAGAAGATGAGTTGAGTCGAGTTTTCGTTGTTAGAGAATTCACATATGTCTTTGAAACTATAGTAGGACTACCACTTAAACAAGCCATTGAGTTTCAAATAGATTTGGTACTGGGAGCAGAAAAGGTGAGTAGACCACCAAGCAGGAAGACCCCCACCAAAATAAGGGAGTTAAAGGTGCAATTGGTGGATTTCGAGGGCAATAATTTTATCAGACCAAGCAGTTCATCTTGGGGAATAGCTGTAGTGTTTGCTAAGAAGCCGGACGGATCATTAAGACTGTGTATCGATTATCATAAGCTGAATGAGAAGACGATAAAGAATTGATATCCATTACCTATAACTGGCGATTTGTTCGATCAGTTGAGTGGAGCTAAAGTATTTTTTTCAGTTGGATTTAGGGACAGGGTTCCATCAGCTTAGAGTGGCGGAGGATAATATTCCTTTGATGGCATTTAGAACCAGATATAGAATGTACAAATGGTTAGTAATGCCATTTGGACTAACTAATGTGCTTGCATTCTTTGTAGATTTGATGGACCGAATTTTCCGAGAGAGCTTGGATAGGTTCATGTTGGTGTTCATAGATGATATTTTGATATACTCTAAGGATGAAAGAGAGCATGAAGTTCATCTTAGAGTGGTGCTTGAGAAACTAAGGAAGCATCAGTTGCAGGCGAAATTTTCAAAGTGCCAATTCTGAAAAAGGAAGTGAAGTTTCTTGGTCATGTAGTCTCAGAGAAAGGATTTTCTATAGATCTAACTACGATCGAAGCAATGAATAGGAGACCCGAGACAGTGACTGAAATAGAGAGTTTTCTTGAATTAGCTGGGTATTATTGGAGATTCATTAAGGATTTTTGGTGGATAGCGACACCGATGACCAAGCTAACGCAAAAGGATGTGAAGTTCATTTGTACTGATAAGTGTGAGGATGCATTCCATAAGCTGAAACACTTATTGACTAATGCACTTGTATCAGTTGTTCCAGAAGGAAATCAGGATTTAGTGGAATATATAGATGCATGTGGAACCAGGTTTAGAGCTGTGTTAATGCAAATAGGTAAGGCGATTGCCTATGCATCTTGATAGCTTAGACTGCATGAGGTTAGGTACCCAACTCATGATTTGGAATTAGCTGCAGTAATTTTTGCCTTGAAGGTGTGGAGACATTACCTTATAGGAGAGAGATTTGAACTGTATATGGATCATAAGTCGCTAATGTATTTATTCTCTCAAAAGAAGTTGAATATAAGACAACAGAGGTGGTTAGAGTGTTTAGCTGCTTATGACTTTGGTATTGGATACACTTCAAGAAAGGGCAATAATGTTGCAGATGCATTTAGCAAAAGAAATCAAAATGCAGTGTTGGCAATGATCGTTGAGTTGAAATATTTGGAAGCGTTGATGACATGTAGAGTATAGCGGAGATTTGAAAGCTAGTTCTAGTACGGAGACTGTTATGTTGCCATGTTTAGAAGTTCGACTAGCTATGATCGAAAGGATTGCTTCTAAGCAAGGAGAGGATCTAGTATTAGCTGAGCAAACAGGAAGTTAAGGGATGAAACAAAAAGCGTTGACTTAAAAGGATTTAGTCTTGACCCAAATTGTTGGTTAAGGAAGAAAGGAAGACTGTGTTTTGAATGTGGGAAACATTAGGAGAGAAGTTTTAGAAGAATGCCATCGTTCAAAGTTCACCATCCATCCAGGAGGAACTAAGATGTATCAGGACATAAAGAGGAGTTTCTTCTTGGAAGTTATGAAGAGAGATGTAGGCTTATGGATAAAGCAGTGTTTGAACTATCAACAGGTAAAAGCCGAAAATCAGAAACCAAGTGGGTTACTTCAGCCTTTAGATGTTCTAGTTTGGAGATAAGATTCAATCTCAATGGGTTTTATAGACAGGTTTGCCAAGGTCAAATAGAGGAAATGAGTATGAGTCATAATGGATAGGTTGACGAAGAGTGCCTATTTCATTCCAGTTGAGTCAACCAGGACGACACATGTTTTAGCTAAGTTGTTTATGAAGAATGTAGTTAGACTGCATGGAATACCTAGTAGTATCGTAGATGATAGAGATTCTTTATTCACTAACAAATTCTTGAAGAGTCTACAGGAGATTTTTGGTACCAAGCCCAAGACAAGTACCGCTTACCATCCGTAGGAAAATAGGAAAACGGAAAGAGTTAACAAGTCTTGGAAGATTTGTTACGGTGTGCTAGATTTTAGGGGATCATGGAAAGACCATCTACACTTGGTAGAGTTTTCGTATCACAACAGTTACCAGGCTAGTATAGGGATGACACCGTTTGAAGCTTTATATGGAAGGCCATGCAAATCTCCAATGTGTTGGCTAGAGACCGGGGATAGGTTGTTTCTTGGTCCGGGTTTAGTCAAAGAAGCTACGGGAAAAATTGAGTTGATTAGAGCTAGAATGAAAGAAGCTCAGTCTAGGCAGAAGAGTTATGCCGATAGAAGATGGAAAAACTTGGAGTTCTCAGTTGGAGACCTTGTTTTCGTCAAAGTATCACCGATGAAAGGTGTAACCGATTCGGGAACTCAGGAAAGTTGGCACCAAGATATCTAGGACAATTTCCTATTGTAGAGATGATCGGGAAACTCGCATATAGAGTAGAGTTACCAAATAATTTGGCAGGAGTCGACAATGTTTTTCATCTTTCTAATCTAAATAAGTATATTCGAGATCCAGAGACTACTATAGCACCGACTATATTAGATGACTTAGTAGTGGAACCGGATTTGACTATGGTTAGAAAATCAATTGGTATAGTCGCAAGAGATGAGAAGAGGCTAAGAAACAAGATAGTCAGATTGGTCAAGGTCTAGTGCAGTGACGATGAGAGAAACTATACTTGGGAAACTGAGAGAAGGATCTGAGATACTTATCCTGATTTGTTTTATGGTATGTTTTACCTTTATGATTGATTTTGGTGTGTACCTTACTGTAATTTCAAGGGTGAAATTCTTTAAGGAGAAGAGTCCGTAACGAGCCTAATTTTGAGTAACATTATTTAGGGCATTTCATTAGTTAAATTAAATGAAATAATGTAAGTTGGTTAAGGGATTGAGATTTGCAAAATTTAAAGGGTAGGCGTGCTTAGTTGAACTAATGAGCTAAATGGAATTTAAAATGAAATAGGTTAGGGAATTAGATAAGGGGCAAAATGGGAAAAAGTCTTATTCTTATGCCCTAAACCCTTACTCACTCTCATTTTACACGTTCAAGTCCGCAAACTAAAACTAAACAGAAGGCCAGAGACATTGCGGAAGATAAAGGGGAAGATAAGCAAGAATCAAGAGGAAGAAACTAATCAACTTAATTCAAGAAAAAATCATAACTCCTTAACAACAAAGCTAAAGGTGAATAATATTTACATCTCATATTTTTTTTGTTTTTGTTTTTAGAATCAGATGCGAATGTTTTTGCAAATATATTGCAATTCTTTAAATGATGTTTAGATATATACGTGCTTGTTGATAAATTATGCTAATTCATATTGATTTTATGACATGTTTTTAGTTGAAAAACCTATCAAATGACATCCAAATGCCTTGCGCTTATAATATATGGTCAGAAATGATATTTTTGTGATGGGTTTCAAGTTTTATAGTTTTTTAAATTAATATGGATGTATTATTAATTCTCTAGTGAAGAAAATAGTTAGTTGGGTTTAAAATTAATTACGACAATTAAACATATGTTTTGGGTCGGAATTTTAAATATGTTAGAAAACGTATTAAAAGCGATTTATGTGAATTTTTTTAGAATTTTTCTAAGTTTTAATAAATATATAAAATTATTTAAAGTATGGGACTTAAATGTTTTATATATTTATCAAAAGAGAAGAGGCTAATTTCTAATGCTTTAAAATGTTGATTTCGGAAATTCGGCAGCAGTTTTTAGAAAAGATTTTGGAAACGTAAAGGCAACAAATTATACAATGAAAAATAAGCGAGTTAGTTGAAAAGAATTACTTTCGAAAGTTAAAAATTAGATTTTTAAGGTTCCGTTGTCTCACCATCTTCGGCAGCCACCTTTCAACTTAGTACCTCCGCCTCCAACCAGATCAAAACCATTGCATATGGTATCAAAGACTTGGCACGTAGTTAATTGAACATAGGCAAAAGGTATATGTAACGCCCCACTCCGAGACCCATTCTAACAAAGAGTATTACGGAGTAATACCGTCTGCTGGAACGGAGAATAGAGTATAATGGAAGCGACCGTATGTAATCAAGCTATAACTATCTACTGAATACGTCGAAATATGGTATCGTTTTTTTCTTCAAGTGGTTCGACATATCCAATAGATATTTATAACGAAATTACAATGGCTAAGGAAAATAGGTTCAGAACAAACATAATACTAAATGATAACATCATCATCACAGAACAGTCACATAACAGTCACAGAACATAATATAATATATCGTCAATACAGATCCAAATATCAAAAAGGTGGGTACAAAGCCACCGCTCACATATATGAGTCAAAGATATGTACATAAGAGACTGAATAATCAGTATCAAAATAGTGGACAAATATAAAGAGCTATCTATCAGCATAGTAGATAATGTCCAAGCGGAAGCACAGAAAGCTAAGTCCAGAGGCCTAACCTGAAACAACTCGGTCTGACCCGAGCGAAAAACACTCGGGTCAGGCTAGCTAAACAATCAGTTAATAAACTGAGATAAACATGATAGATAATGAGGCGATATATAACATAGTACTATAGACCACAAACTCTCACATAGAGAAGAAATAAACATCTAAGTAAAGATGTATAGCAAGCCTTGTATCATTGGCATAACATAGTCACAAATGTCAAAACAAAACATCTAAGAAGAAATGTATAATAAGCCTCATATCATCGGCATAACGTAAGCACAAATGCCAAAACATAAACATCTAAGTAGAAATGTATAATAAGCCTCATATCATCGGCATAACGTAAGCACAAATGCCAAAACATAAACATCTAAGTAGAGATGTCAAAAATGATACGTTTAAGTAGAGATGTATAACAGGCCATCTAAGTAGAGATGCCAAAAACGAAACATCTATGTAGAAATGTATAACGACCATCTAAGTAGAGATGCCAAAAATGATACATCTATGTAGAGATGTATAACGGCCATCTAAGTAGAGATGCCAAAACGATACCTCTAAGGGAGACAGTCCGAAGACACTATCCCAAAGGTAATAAAAGGAATGTGTCACGAACTTTTAGCAAGGAACCCGTAAAGTAGTAACGTGAGTCCCATACCCCAACGTTTGCACTAAACGGTTTACTAACCAATAGTAAGCTTCCACACTCAAAGCAGTAAAAAAGTTCACCTCATGTCATCGGTAAACTAGGCCAAAAGGCCAAAACGATCAATCGAATAGGTCGGGGATTAATCGGAAAGATAAACGCGCGGATTCATGGTCCGTGTTTTACCTAACCATTTAATCACCTTTCCAATTCGCTCGAAGTGCAGAAGAGTGTATATTTTACATAGAAAATAGTTGGAGAAAGCGGATTCTTAATCGTTTGAAAACCTCTTTAGAAATAGCCTTTGAAATTCTCCTATTATGGAGTAATTAATTTAATACTTAAAATAATACTAAATAATAGTTTCAAAAGCTAATTTGATGGAAAATCACTTTAAAATTATTTATAAAATCCGTGCACGAAATCTAGAGACAAATCTCAAAGAAATCGAAAAATCACAGAAAAGTAGTCGAAATTATACAAAGTATAAAATCGCTGAAAACAAGTCGAAGTCACTAGTTCGACGATACATTTGAACCTACAAATAGAGTCTAAATGACATGAAAATTTGCAAGAATGTAGATCAACAACCTTGCTCCAAACTGCAAAAAGAATCGGGTAATTCCGACGTGAAACGAAGAAACTGCGTCGTCTTAAAGTCGGACAAAAATCCTAAAACTTTGCTGTGTCAAAACAGTCCAAAGGTCACACTTCGACGACATGGTCGAAGGGTCATATCAACCCAGAACTTGATGAAAATTGGCAGGAGCATAGTACAGTACTCCTAATTTGATATGCAAGAAGAATCGTTCAGTTCTGACTTGAAACGAAGAAATGACAACGTCTCAAAGTTGGTCCGACGATACTGAAAATGATTACTGTTGTAAAACAGTTTCTGGGTGCTACTTCGACAATAAAAATGAACTACCAAACACGCCCAGATCTAAACCAAACTTTGTAAGCTTGAAAATCTCAATCTCATTTTTCCAACGAGACCAAAATCGATGAAATCAAACATAGGACCTGCTCGCAACGAGGTCGCGAAGTTGGACGTTTGAATTAAAATTAATCAATGTTTTTCAAAACAGTTTCTAGATGCTACTTTGGCAATAAAAACGAAGTATCAAACGCATTCAGATCTTAACTAAATTTTGCATAGTTGAAGACCTTTCCCTATTCTTTCCAACGAGATCAAAATCGGTGAAATTCGACATAGGACGAGCCCGGGATGGCGTCGCAAAGTCGGAGTTCTGCGCTGAAATCCGACTAAGGCCTGTAGCTATGCACTAACAGGCCAGAGATGAAAAACCATAATTTTGGCATAGTAAACTTCAAATTCTAGCAAAATGAATAAAATAAAAGTTGTATCTTAGTTTCAAAGCTTTTCGGAATGACCAAAATCGTCAAATTCCGATCAAGGATGAAAATTCTATGACTAAAACAATTCTCAGATCTAAATTATATATCACTGTCGTTTTGCTCTCGGGACAGTGGCAAGAATGCACAGTTTTGACCAAATTAACTTCAAAATTTTATGAAACTTAAAACATAAAATTTTTAGCCCTATCTCTATTCTTTCCAGAACATCCAAAATTATTTGATTTGGATAAGTAACGAGTAACTTATGGCAAAAACAATTTTAGGTTTTTATTTTTATCAACCCTGTAGTTTGTTGTCAGGTCAGCAACAAACAAATGTGATTTCGACCATTCGAACCTCAAAATTAGGCAAAGCACAAACATAAAAGTTATAGGTTACAGAATAAGCTTTCCAGAACATCAAGAAAATCTTAATTCCGATTTAAGATGAATGAGATATTCCTAATTTACTAACAACAATACACTAATTATAATTTCAGCTAGCATATATTACCTCAATCGATGCAAGAAAAATATGCACAACCACTTGGTGTGCACTCCAAAAGCTAGAGAGATGAGATCAAGAGCCTTCATAACAAAAATAAACCAAAAACCATGTATTAAAAATTAATTTCAGAAATTAGAATGAAGATTAGAGAGTGATTAGAGAAGGATTGCTTTACCTTTTAGCTTGTATTAACCTAGATTGGCTATATGGAGAGGAAAATGGATCTTCTACCAAATGGAGGCCATTAATTAGGTTTTTAGGAGATGTTTAGGGTTTGAGGAAATTATGAAGAGGAGGGTTAGGGTTTAGGGTGGGTTTAAGATAATATATAGAGGTGGGTAATGGGTTTGGTTTCACTAATTGACCCAATAAGAGATGTGGCATCCTAATGTTCACTAAATCTATTTAATGCTTCATTAGCCAACTAAAACCCACCATTATAAAACCACCCTTTTTTTCCAAATAACTTTATTTTAAAGAAATTAGCCTATCCAAAAAAAATCCATTTTTTTAGCTCCATTTAAATTAAAATCATAATTTTAATTTATTATTCGGTAATTGCAATCCCGTGTTGTTTCAGACTCCCCCCTAAGAAAATTGCGTCCCCGCAATTCCTTAAATATGGAAGTCGTCTATAACCTCTAATCCACCGAAGAAACAACAGAAGATAAATATAGATGCTCACCCGTACACGAAGATGAAAGAAAACCAGGATAAGAATGCTCGATAAATTCTCTAGTCTCCCAAGTGCAGTCCTTAGGATCCGGTGACCATTGAATTTTCACAAGCTGAACCTCTTTGTTGCGAAGGCGTCTGACCTCCGAATCAAGAACACGAAGAGGTTGCTGCTTCAATGATAAATCAGGTGAGATCTCTAAATCAGGCACGATATGTGGCTCAATAATAGAATCAGGATCGCGCACACACTTGCGAAGCTGAGACACATGGAACACGTCATGCATTCCAGAAAAGTGAGCAGGTAGAGCCACACGATAAGCAACGGGGACGATGCGTTCCGTGATAGGAAATGGTCCAACATAGCGAGGAGCCAATTTCCCTGTAGAGCTGAAACGCACAACCCCCTTCATGGGAGAAATCCGAATGAAGACAAAATCACCAATGGAGAACTCAAGATGCTTCCTATGGTTGTCCGCGTAGGATTTCTGGCGGTCCTGTGCCTCTCTCATTCTCTGACGTATAAGAACAATCTTTTCAGAAGATTCCCGAACTGAATCTGGACCAAGAATGAGCTTCTCGCTAGATTCTAACCAACAAGCAGGAGAGCGACATGGTTTTCCGTATAGAGCCTCGAAAGGTGCCATGCCAATACTAGACTGATAGTTGTTGTTGTAGGAGAACTCTACGAGAGGTAAGTGATCCTCCCAACTACCCCCAAAATCCAGAATACAACAGTGCAAAAGATCCTCCAAAACACGATTCACCCTCTCAGTCTGACCGTCAGTCTGAGGGTGATAAGCTGTAGAGAGATTCAGCTTTGTGCCCAAAGCTGACTGTAGGCACTTTCAGAAGTGACTAGTGAAAATGGTGTCAGGATCACATACGATAGAGCTAGGAATGCCATGAAGTCGTACGACTTCCTTCACATAGAGCTTGGCCAACTGAGGTGCAGTCCGAGTGGCCTTAATCAGAATCAAATGAGCCAATTTGGTCAAGCGATCAATAATAACCCAGATAGAAGTATGGCCTGACCTCGATCGAGGCAGACCGTCAATGAAATCCATGGATATCTGATCCCATTTCCATAATGGAATCTCTAGAGGCTGAAGAAGACCAGATGGACGCTGATGCTCGGCCTTGATCTGTTGACAAGTCATGCAACCGCTCACATAACTTGCAACATCTCTCTTCAAACCCTCCCAATAATATAGTCGGCACATATCGGCATACATCTTACTCGAACCGGGATGTATAGTGTACTTAGTGCGATGGCACTCGTCCAGAATGTCACGCCTAAGTGATAAATCAGATGGTACAACAATACGGTTCTTCCTACGAAGACACCGATGAAAATCAAGAGAATAATCCAGCAATGTCTCATCACTGGATCCTGACTCGAGAAGATGAATAAGATGCAATAAGTCTGGATCCTGCCGCTGAGCATGGGCAATGCGATCCAATAAGATAGGACGAGCTTCCAAGCTGAATAATAAGACTGGAGAATCAGAAGATGGAGCTCGATCTCTAATATCACACAAAGATAGGGTCTCAAGAATATCCCACTCGGCAATCATCATAGAAACTACCGCCGAGTGCTTGCGACTGAGCGCATCTGCAACTCGATTACCCTTGCCAGGGGTATACTGAATATCTAAATCATATGAGGCGATAAACTCCAGCCATCGCTGCTGCCTCATATTGAGATCCCTCTGACTGAATAGATACTTCAGCGACTTGTGATCGGTGTAAAGAATGAAGCGCTCGCCTAATAAAAAGCAACGCCACGTCTTCAAGGTAAAGACGATAGCTGCTAACTCAAGATCATGAGTAGGATAGCGAACCTCATTCGGACGCAGTTGCCTGGAAGCATAAGCAACTACACGATCCTTCTGCATAAGCACGACACCGAGCCCGCTACCACAAGCATCGGTGTATACAACAAGATCATGGTTACTCTCTGGAACCACCAAAATAAGAGCATGAGTGAGAAGTTCCTTCAATCGCTGAAAGGAAGCTTCACACTTATCAGACCAAATAAAGCGAACAGCCTTACGAGTCAGCGTCGTAAGGGGAAGTGCAACTCGAGAGAAGTCCTTGATAAACCGACGGTAATAACCCGCCAGACCAAGGAAGCTGCGAATATCATGAACGTTCTCGGGCTGCTTCCAATTCTGAATAGCTTCGATCTTGGCAGGATCGACAGAAATACCCTCAGATGATACAATATGGCCCAAGAACTTGACCTTGCTCTCCTAAAAATGGCACTTGGAGAGCTTGGCCTTAAGCCGATGCTGACGAAGAGTATCCAAGACGATCCGCAAATGATGAGCATGCTCTGCCTCGGATCTAGAATAAATAAGAATATCGTCGATGAAAACCAGAACGAATCTATCGATGTATTCCCGGAATACTCGATTCATAAGATCGACGAAGAAAGCCGATGCGTTCGTCAAGCCGAATGGCATGACCAACCACTCAAAAGAACCATAACGAGTGCGGAAAGCGGTAAGAGGAATGCTATCTTCCGCAACTCGGAGCTGATGAAATCCGGTGGCAAGGTCGAGCTGGGAAAAGACCTTCGCACCGCTCAACTGATCAAACATATCGTCTATCCGTGGCAATGGATAACGATTTCTGATGGTCAACTCATTAAGCTTGCGATAGTCAATGCAAAGCCTAAGAGAGCCATCGGGCTTCTTAACGAAGACCACAGCAGCACCCCATGGCGAAGAACGGGACCGAATGAACTGCTTCGCCTCAAGCTCTACTAACTTCTTCCTGAGTTCCTCATTCTCTTTGGTAGACATCCTCGTGGGAGGACGCCCAACTTGGTAGGATCCTGGAATGAGATCGATGCGGAACTCAATGGCCCGCTTTGGCGGCAGGCCTGATACTGGCTCGAATATATCGGGGAAATCCCGAACAACAGGAATACGAGATATGTCCACATCCTCATCTCGTGAATCAAGAGCAAATAAAGTAATATCAGAAATCCCAACATCCTGAAGAGTAATAGCTAATGGAGCGGACGAGTCGGGATGACGAAGAAATAATATCCGCTCCGAACAAATGATTTTGGCATCGTGCTGAGCGAGCCAATCCATGCCAAGAATCATGTCAAAGCCTAAATACTCCATAACGTGTAGATTCACACGGAAAGAAAATCCACAAAGATCAATATCTATATCCTCACAAAGCAGACTAAGGGTCGTGGATCCGCCGATGGGATTCACAATCCTTAGTGAAGAAACCAAACAAGTAACATCCAAAGATAAAGTATCAACTAGTTCCTTTGATACGAATGAGTGAGAGGCACCCGTATCAAAGATGACTCTACAAGATCTACCATGAAATAAAATAGAACCTTCGAGAACGGAAGGATGCGTACCTCGAGGCTGAGCTGAAGATGTAGGAGCCTTGGCAGCATTAAGCTTGCCAGATCTAGGAGGTGCAGTAGGACAAGTGGCAATAAGATGACCCTCTTTCTTACAATAGCGGTAGAAAAGAGGCTTGGGACACTTTTTAAACATATGATCGGTAGATCCACGGTTGAAACACTTCCGAATGGAAGGTGTTCCACTAAGCTGAGCAATAGACTGAGGCTGAGTCTGAGAAGTAGAGCTGCCTGTCTTCTTCTTCTTATGCCAAGACTTGACTTCTGAAATGGGCCCCTCTTCTGATTGGAATTTTTGGAACCCTCACCATCTCCATCACTGTCTCTCTCACGCTCAACCGCTTCAAGGTGAAGCGCTGCGTCAACTAGCTCATCAAAAGGGAGCTTAAGTTGGAGCATAAGCTGTTTCTTCAAATATTTCTTCAGGCCTTCTACAAACTTGAGATTCTTCTTATAAGGAGAGCTAAAGAACTCGAGGCCATACTTGGACAGAGCCTCGAAAGATGATGAATAGTCAGCAACAGAGGTCTTCCCTTACTTAAGGTCAATAAAGCGGCGTGCAAGGGCTATCTTCTCGAACTCGGGGACAAACTTGAGTAAGAAGCGCTCTTGGAACTGGTCCCAAGTGAGTGAGGCCTCATCGGTCTCGGAGACAAGCAGCTCGTATCAATCCAAGGCACGACCCTCAAGATGGATAGAAGCAATAGGAACTCTGTCATGGTCGAGGATAGCCATGCGGGTAAAATTACGCTCGCAAACTCTGATCCAAGCCTGGACCTCCAGAATAGTCTCGGAGCCACTAAACGGCTTCCCTCCGAGATGAATAAAGTCGTTGCATAGACGCGCAAAAGCAGACTTGCGCGGTGCATCAGAAACTGATGCAGGAGACTGAGAGTGCGACTGAGAGTTACGAACCAGCTCCATGATCTGGTCCGTGGTCATGTATACGCCCTCTGGGTGAGGGTTGTTGGACTGTCCAGCATCAGCAGAACGGAGGTTCCTACCTCTCCCAACCATACTGAAAGATAAGATAAGATACGAGTTAAGCATGATTCAAAGATAGATAATTCAAATGGAATACTACGGAATATAAATGTATTCCTAAACATATTCCTAACTTATCTATCCAATGTCATGAGGAAAGGACATTGTAATATTTGAATCATACTAAGATGTATTGTACTAAGTGTTACTGTTCTGTGTTTGTTATTCTTAATTCTGAACCTTAGCTCTGATACCAAGATGTAACTCCCCACTCCGAGACCCATTCTAAAAAAGAGTATTACGAAGTAATACCGTCTGCTGGAACGGAGAATAGAGTATAATGGAAGCGACCATATGTAATCAAGCTATAACTATCTACTGAATACGTCGAAATGTGGTATCGCTTTTTTTTTTCAAGTGGTTCGACATATCCAATAGATATTTATAACGAAATTACAATGGCTAAGGAAAATAGGTTCAGAACAAACATAATACTAAATGATAACATCATCATCACAGAACAGTCACAGAACATAAGTACAATATATCGTCAATACAGATCCAAATATCAAAAAGGTGGGTACAAAGCCACCGCTCACACATGTGAGTCAAAGATATGTACATAAGAGACTGAATAATCAGAGTATCAAAATAGTGGACAAATATAAAGAGCTATCTATCAGCATAGCAGATAATGTCCAAGCGGAAGCACAGAAAGCTAAGTCCAGAGGCCTAACCTGAAACAACTCGGTCTGACCCGAGCGAAAAACACTCGGGTCGGGCTAGCTAAACAATCAGTTAATAAACTGAGATAAACATGATAGACAATGAGGCGATATATAACATAGTACTATAGACCACAAACTCTCACATAGAGAAGAAATAAACATCTAAGTAGAGATGTATAGCAAGCCTTGTATCATTGACATAACATAGTCACAAATGTCAAAACAAAACATCTACATATCATCGGCATAATGTAAGCACAAATGCCAAAACATATACATCTAAGTAGAAATGTATAATAAGCCTCATATCTTCGGCATAACGTAAGCACAAATGCCAAAACATAAACATCTAAGTAGAGATGTCAAAAATGGTACATCTAAGTAGAGATGTATAACAGGCCATCTAAGTAGAGATGCCAAAAACGATACATCTATGTAGAGATGTATAACGGCCATCTAAGTAGAGATGCCAAAAACGATACATCTATGTAGAGATGTATAACGGCCATCTAAGTAGAGATGCCAAAATGATACCTCTAAGGGAGACAGTCCGAAGACACTATCCCAAAGGTAATAAAAGGAATGTGTCACAAACATTTAGCAAGGAATCTGTAAAGTAGTAATGTGAGTCCCATACCCCAACGTTCATACTAAACGGTTTACTAACCAATAGTAAGCTTCCACACTCAAAGCAGTAAAAAAGTTCACCTCATGTCATCGGTAAACTAGGCCAAAAGGCCAAAACGATCAATCAAATAGGTCGGGGATTAATCGGAAAGATAAACGCGCGGATTCATGGTCCGTGTTTTACCTAACCATTTAATCACCTTTCCAATTCGCTTGAAGTGCAGAAGAGTGTATATTTTACATAAAAAATAGTTGGAGAAAGCGGATTCTTAATCGTTTGAAAACCTTTTTAGAAATAGCCTTTGAAATTCTCCTATTATGGAGTAATTAATTTAATACTTAAAATAATACTAAATAATAGTTTCAAAAGCTAATTTGATGGAAAATCACTTTAAAATTATTTATAAAATCCGTGCACGAAATCTAGAGACAAATCTCAAAGAAATCGAAAAATCTCAGAACAATAGTCGAAATTATACAAAGTATAAAATCGCTGAAAACAAGTCGAAGTCACTAGTTCGACGATAGATTTGAACATGCAAACAGAGTCTAAATGACATGAAAATTTGCAAGAATGTAGACCAACATCCTTGCTCCAAACTGCAAAAAGAATCGGGCAATTCCGACGTGAAAAGAAGAAACTGCGTCGTCTCAAAGTCGGACAAAAATCCTAAAACTTTGCTGTGTCAAAACAGTCCAAAGGTCACACTTCGACGACATGGTCGAAGGGTCATATCAACCCAGATCTTGATGAAAATCGGCAGGAGCATAGTACAGTACTCCTAATTTGATATGCAACAAGAATCGTTCAGTTGCAACTTGAAAAGAAGAAATGACAACGTCTCAAAGTTGGTCCGACGATACTGAAAATGATTACTGTTGTAAAACAGTTTCTGGGTGCTATTTCGACAATAAGAATGAACTACCAAACGCACCCAGATCTAAACCAAACTTTGTAAGCTTGAAGATCTCAATCTCATCTTTCCAACGAGACTGAAATCGATGAAATCGAACATAGGACCTGCTCACAGCGAGGTCGCGAAGTTGGACGTTTGAATTAAAATTAATCAATGTTTTTCAAAACAGTTTCTAGGTGCTACTTTGGCAATAAAAACGAAGTATCAAACGCATTCTGATCTTAACCAAATTTTGCATAGTTGAAGACCTTGACCTCATCTTTCCAAAGAGATCAAAATCGGTGAAATCCGACATAGTACGAGCCCGGGATGGCGTCGCAAAGTCGGAGTTCTACGCTGAAATCCGACTAAGGCCTGTAGCTATGCACTAACAGGCCAGAGATGAAAAACCATAATTTTGGCATAGTAAACTCCAAATTCTATCAAAATGAATAAAATAAAAGTTGTAACTTAGTTTCAAAGCTTTTCGGAATGACCAAGATCGTCAAATTTCGATCAGGGATGAAAATTCTATGACTAAAACAATTCTCAGATCTAAATTATATATCACTGTCGTTTTGCTCTCGGGACAGTGGCAAGAATGCACAATTTGATCAAATTAACTTCAAAATTTCATGAAACTCAAAACATGAAAATTTTATCCCTATCTCTGTGCTTTCCAGAACATCCAAAATTATTTGATTTGAATAAGAAACGAGTAACTTATGGCCAAAACAATTTCAGGTTTTTATTTTTATCAACCCTGTAGTCTGTTGTCAGGTCAGCAACAAACAAATGTGATTTCAACCATTAAAATCTCAAAATTAGGCAAAGCACGAAACATAAAAGTTATAGGCTACAGAATATGCTTTCCAGAACATCAAGAAAATCTTAATTACGATTTAAGATGAATGAGATATGCCTAATTTACTAACAGCAATACACTAATTATAATTTCAGCTAGCATATATTACCTCAACCAATGCAAGAAAAATATGCACAACCACTTGGTGTGCACTCCAAAAGCTAGAGAGATGAGATCAAGAGCCTTCATAACAAAAATAAACCAAAAACCATATATTAAAAATTAATTTCAGAAATTAGAATGAAGATTAGAGAGTGATTAGAGAAGGATTGCTTTACCTTTTAGCTTGTATTAACCTCGATTGGCTATGTGGAGAGGAAAATGGATCTTCTACCAAATGGAGGCCATTAATTAGGTTTTTAGGAGATGTTTAGGGTTTGAGGAAATTATGAAGAGGATGGTTAGGGTTTAAGGTGGGTTTAAGATAATATATAGAGGTGGGTAATGGGTTTGGTTTCACTAATTGACCCAATAAGAGAAGTGTCATCCTAATGTTCACTAAAACTATTTAATGCTTCATTAGCCAACTAAAACCCACCATTATAAAACCACCCTTTTTTTCCAAATAACTTTATTTTAAAGAAATTAGCCTATCCAAAAAAAATCCATTTTTTAGCTCCATTTAAATTAAAATCATAATTTTAATTTATTATTCGGTAATTGCAATCCCGTGTTGTTATATTATAGGGGTGAAAAAGGGGTTCCGAAGGGGTGGAAGCTTTGCTTTTTAAAGAAAACGTACCTGCTTTGCTTTCGAATAAGATTACTTTTGACTTGGTTAGCTTTCGACTTGGTCAAATTATTTTAAAGAAAGAGGCTTTTGAAATATGTTGTGCTTTTGTTTTAAGTAAATGCTTTTGAAGTGATCGAAACCCCTAACTGCCGCCTTTATACCTTTGAAGCAGCGTCTTCTAACGGGTCCTTTTGTTTTAAAATTAGACCATTTCTCTAATGTTTTGGATGGGACTGATTTCAACACCATCCACTTCTTTACATAGGAAATTGCTTTCGAAAGAGTTGCTTTCAACTTTGTTGTTTTAAGACCCTTTTTGTACTTCGAAAGTTAAACCCAATGTTTTCGAAAGGAATGGCTTCGAAGGTTTGTTCCACATAGTTTAACTTGAACCTAATGCTTTCGAAAGGTTTGTTTTAAGTAGTATACATTAATGCATTCGAAAGGTAACAAGAAAATGTTTCCCCAGTATTTTAGAAAGCTAAATATGTAAAAGGTTTTGAGGGGGCGATTCCCCACTATTTTCTAAAGGTTCACCTTAGTGTTTAAATGGAAGGATTCAAATGGTTTCGAAAGGCATATTTAAAGTGTTTAGAAAAGGATGTCTAAGGTTAATAAAGCTTTCGAAGAAGATGTTTTCAATGTTTTCGAAAGGTTTAATTTAAATGGTTTTCAAAAGGCATGTTCTAGCCTTCCGGCCTAAGATTGTAAAGTAAAATAGTTTACTTATATTGAAAGTGGTACTTTCAATGGCTTCGAAAGGGTTTACATTCAATGGTATCAAAAGAGAATTGTTTACAGGTTTAAACATAGGTTTTGAATGTTTTCATCAACAACATATGGGTAAAGCATATAAGATGGAAAAGAGGTTTGAGTAAAGCAAATAGTATATTTTCCTGGTATAGGTATGATTTAAAGGGTTAAATCATTCTGAAAAGGTTTTCAAGGAAAATTTAAAGGGTAGTTACCCTAAGTAAAATGACTCAGACTTTTGTATACCAAATGGGACTGGTACAGGGTCGTGCCCTATACATTAGTTATTGGCTCCGGGCTAACTTAGTCCAAAATTCCAGTGTGTAGGGCATCACAGGTAAGAATTAAATGACGATTACACAACGAAAGGAATATATATGTACAAAGAAGAAGGATACGTTATTAGTAAGCTCGAAAAACCATTAGGATCAGGTGACCCTTTGAGAAGTAAGTTAAGGACCGACCGTCCGAAAGCATGTTTAACGTTTGTTAGATAGTTTGTTTAGTTTGTCTAGTAGACCCAAGTCAGCTAAAAATTAGTAGTTAGCTAAATAAAAATACCTTGTTTCGGATAGATGGCCCATTTATTACTTGTCTTTTAGCATATATGATATTTTCTATTATTGATATATCAGTTTGATTAACCAGTTTGGTTGTATGGTATTGATTTGCAAAAAGATATATTTTAAAGGGATATTAGTGAGGGGAAACTCATTCCACTAAGCGGTGTAGTCTCTCTTAATATCAGTAAACCGAGATGTAATAATATTATTCACACCACGCATTATGTCTGAATCAAAATTTATGTTTTCCCCTTAAACTCTCGGGTACTCAAAATTAATTTGAGTAGATTGAGAATTTCGGTTTACAGGTTTAGTAGGTGGACGAATAAAGCTTTCAGATACAAGCAGGAGGTTGATGCTAGCTAAATTTAGGAGTTGTATCATTTTATTTCCGTCGTGTTGTATTAAGTCTGATATGACTATTTAGTACTTTGATCAACCAAGTGGGCATCTTATATGTCGCTCTTGGCATATTTATGTAGTAATTATATTTGATCCGAACCTGGGAAACGATTGGGATTATATAATGGAATATGAAACATGTTTTGTGAAATGTAATCAAAAAAGTTGTTTTGTGAAATATATGATTTTGTTCCATATTCTTGTGCTTCTGATATTATGGATACCATTAACATTACCGTATTTTGTCGCCGGAAGTTAATACTGTAGATGACCACAGCATCGGTAACACTTAGCTTTGGGCCACAAGATAGGGGATATTACGGTAAGCAACCAAATTTGAATGTCTTCGTAAAGGATATCAAAAGTGCCATGAGAAAAGCAAAGGGCTGGCCATAAAAATGGACACCTTATCGATAGAAAAGCTTGCAAATGGCATAAAACTTGCAGTCTGTAGAGCGAGCTTAGTGATTTTTAGAAAGCCAAAGAAGACAAGGTAAGATCCGAGGAGAGGGAAGAGTTTAATCGCAACCTTCAGCACTTCTATGCAAGCATTATTATGCATAGAGATTTAAAGTGGTTGAGAACGACTATCCCGCTACACTTGCTGATGCATAGAAGGAAGTACTGCATCGGGGTAGAAATAATCACTCTGAAACTAAGCTGATGGTGCAGTATTTAAGGGTTGAGGATATGGATATGCTTGCTATGGGAAAGAAATTCTCGTCGAGGAAGACACCAAGGCTGCTGCTGATGCTGCCGATGCATTTGTTAGCCCGAGCTCTTCGAGTTAGCTTGAAATGCCATTTTCAAAGTTTGGAGAGCCGGTGACTATCTCTCCTTCCTCGACGGCTACCGTAACAACCCTAGCTTACATTCCTTTCCCCGTAGTGGGTGAGTTTAAATCGAAGCACGAGAGAAGGCCCCTGGCTTAGGTATTTCTCTTATTTCTTTGGTGTTTTAGCAACTTGATTTTGCTCCCGAGTCAGTTACTAAATTGTACAACTCTATTATTGAACTTATATTTGCTTTGGATTATTGGAAGTTCCGTCTCTCCCCTTGCTTCTCAGAGTTCAGGTACTGAAGCAATTATCATCACCTTGACTACAATTTCCGCAGGCTTGACTACTACCATTCGACTTTCCGTTTATGGGTCTGGTTTTGACAATCAGCGAATTGCTACCTTGGAAGGGTTGGAAGACATCTCTATGTTAATAGGAGGATGATATCTAGATTATCAGTGCTTCAGATCATACTGATAAGAAAATGATGGCGGAGTGAACACAAAAAAGAGAATGAAGAGAAGATAAAGTTGAAAATGGAACCAGCATCGTTGAGCCTAGGATTCTACCATTCACTATCAAGACCGGCAAGCAAAAGCCCAAAGACATGCCTACTGATCGGTCAGATGAGCCTGATTTTGGTACCGAAAGTGGGACCCACACATTTTGGAGATCGGACTCCTTCTGGAAAGGACAAGGGCAAGAAACCAAAGAAAATCATTCCTCATCGGAGCAATAGAAGTGATGATTTGATTAAGTATAGGTGGAATGGAGCAATTATAGTTTTAGCTTTCATGCATGTTTTTTTTACTGTTTGAGTATGCACAAGTACATAGTCTGTAATGTTTTATTTCTTTCGTTTTGTTCTCGTATCAGTGGAGTTTGTATTTTTATTTTTCTGTTTTGATTTGGTGTCCAAACAGTTATTTGTTGAGTCTGCACATAAATTGATATTTGTAACGAAATATTACCATTTTTATTGTAATCTTTCTTGTGAACTTTTCCTACATTCTATACACTATGCCTACTTATAAATAACTGCCTGTATATATAAGATAATTTCCTGCATTTCAATTTCCTATATTATATAGTTATGTGTCTATACAACATCTTTATGCACCGCAATTCTGTGCATGTAAGTGGTACTCCTATGGCTATTTAGCATATTAAATTACTTAGCACCGTTGTGATTTGCGAAATACTCAATTTGGTGTAACAGAACTGTGGTGTATCTCAGTTTAGCTTGTCGCGGTCATACGTTAATGTATGTATAGCCCCTACTTGATAGGGGTGCTCCGAATTCAAGGTTCGGGCAATTGGTTAGAGACCAGTCGTTCTGGGCAATTTGTTCGGTTGCCCACAGATCAAGTTGTGCAATAGGCTCTTGTCTTCGGGAACCTGTGGTTCCGACGTTCGATTCCAAGCGTTATTTTTACTAGACTGTGACTGAATTCCTCCAAGTTTAGAGTTGAGATCGTGTTCTTATATAAGTTTGTCCCTAGAAACTTTTGAACGGCTCAGGTACTTGGACTTTCATGATATTACCGGCGCAATGTTGATTTCACTAATTCTGTGATAGGAAACTTTCCCGATGAGCTCTGGGTATTACCAATATAACAACGATTACTAGAGAATAAAAGGATTTTCCAGTGTTGCCGGGGAAGCACTGGTACTTATGAAATTTCGAATTGATTTTCCCGTCGATTCGGCGGTTTAGGGGTTTATGCTCCCTATTTGGAGATTAGGAAGTATTTTCTCGGTCAAGTGGGACGTATGTGGGTTGCGTATTTGAACGCGGTTCCATCGGTTCAAGCAGCGACTTGCTTCTTATGGGATATGCATAAGCAGTATTGCATACTTGAATGTGCTTCCATCAGTTCAAGTAGTGATGTGTGGCGTATGGGATGCACACAAGAAGTATTGCGCACTTAACGTAGTTCCATCGGTTCAAGCAGCGACATGCGGCTCATGGAATGCGCCCAAGGAGTTTGGGCCTTCCCAACATTGCTAAAGCAACGCCAACTATCAGAAGGTATGGATTGATTTTCATCATTGATCCAACGGTTTGAGTCGATTCTCACCGCCGACTCTACGGTTTGACTTACAAGAACAGGTTTCCATTGGTTCAAGAAGCTAGCTTTATTAATAAACTAAAAGGAAAAGGCACGTCCTGCCTATTTACAATGCCCCAGTGTCCTTAGGTGGCTTATTTGCGAAAATAGGAAATATGTAGATAAATATCATATATAGTAGTGCCGTAACGAGTCGCTATTCCAAGCAAAGGGAATCAGGACTCCATCAATAGTCACCAACTTGAAAGTTTGATCTCCAAGCTTCGGGTCAAGGTTTTCCCGGTTTGGATTAAGTGCTCCCGTACCTTGGAAGATCCGTTTCAGGATGAGATCTCCCACTTTGAAGGTGCAATTGCGAACCTTACTGTTGAAGTGTTGTGCCAATCTTTTTTGGTGGTCAGCTATCCTCAGCTCAGCTTCCTCCTACTTCTCATCAATCTGGTCAAATGACTCGAGCAACAGCAGTTGCCCGTTCCCTCTTTGATTGAAAATGTCTTCTGCGATGAGAGGGGACTTCTAATTCCAATAGCATCATAGCTTCTGAACCATATGCCAAAGCGAAGGGAGAGTATCCAACCGTAGATTTGTGTGTCGTTCGTAAGCCCATAGTGCAAGTGGAAGCTCATCGACCTAATTTTCTTTAGCTTTCATCAGCCTTTTCTTAATGGTAGAATTAATGATGTTGTTCACTACCTTTACTTGCCCGTTATCCTAGGGATGCACTACCATGGAATAAATTTTCTTGATCCAATAGCGCTTGTGGAAGTCCTTAAATTTGATACTCTCAAACCGAGTTCCATTATAACGACCCCGAATTTTTACTAAATTTAAATTGATAATTAAACTAATTTTTGAATTAAAATCTGTAAAATTAATTAGTAAATTTATTCGAGTTTCCCCAATTCAAATAGAATATATATTAAATCATATGAGTAGAATTTGAATTTATATTTATATATATACATATACATATATATATATATATACATATTGAATTAAATCATAAGGAATGGTTTTAAAATAAAAATAAGAATACAAACCTCTGACACAAGGAAGAAAATAAATAAATTGATTTAAAATTTAGAATTGGTAAGAGTAGAATAAAAACAAATATATAGATAAATACAAGATAATGAATACTAAGGTAAAATAATAGTAATAAATTAAACTAGAAATAAAAATCAATATATATGAGATAACTATAAAATATAAAGTAAACAATTAATTGGTAAAATTTTAAGAACAAAATAAAGAATGGAAATTCATCTATATTGTAAAATTAATAAATTTTATGGTTCAGATAATATAGAGTAAATCTTAATATCAGAATACAAAATAATACAAATAGAATGAAACAAAACAAAATACTTGTGCAAACATGAAAAAGAAAAAAAACAGAAGAAACAAAATATATAAAGTGAGAAGCTTGTAAGAGAAGCCACATCAAACTATTTCATATTTGTACAGCCGAAATGAAAGGAAGGATAAATATATATATAAATTTGTACAAGCTAATTAATGCTAGCACACTAAAAATTCACATCAGCCACAAGCAAAGAAAATGTCCCTGCTAAATATTGTACAAACATATTTTCTATCAACTTAAACAAATGTATATATACTGTAAAGCTTCATTTCACTTGAACAACAAATTCGTTTCAGTTGCACCCATATAAACTGAGTAAAAGAAAAACTGAGGTGATATCATCATCATTCAAACAAAAGCTTCAGATTAAAAACGTCAAGTAATCCAACAAAGTCAGAGATTAAGTAAAGATTTCAGTTATCAAGTTCAAAACCTGACGCAGCGGATAATTCGAAAACAAACTTCAATCGGTGAATGTAGCAATTGGTGAATTGATGAATACTGAATGGCCCAAATCCGTTGATCCAAAGATACTGGATTCTAGCTATCTTCGTCTCGTTGATCGCGCACGATACCGAGAAACAAAGATCTACGATTCTTCGGACGTTGATCTAGCGCACTAGATTCCGTGAATCGGCTTCTACGAACGTTGAATCGAGCGCACTCGATTATCCGAACGAGGAGATAGGAGATCACACTCAACTACCAATTAAAGAAAGCACAAAGCAATCAAAGAGAATTTTATTCAAAAAATCAACAACCATTACAAATGATATGACTTGCCTATTTATAGGCTTACAACACGACTTAAGAAAATTACAACACTTTACACAACCGATACAAGGTACCAAAGCGCAACGACTTATCACAGTGCTTCCACGACCTAAAGAAATAAAAAAAAATACAATCGACTTAAATTTCACGGCATAAGCTTTTATGCGACCTAAAAAATAACTTGCGACTTAAAAAAAATACAGTAACTTTATGCTAAAAAACTCGGCTCCGACTCATGCTAGGCTCGGCAACGACTTAACGGAGCTTCAAGGAAAAGGCCGCGACTTATAGATAAGTCGGTAACGACTCAATGAGTAACTTGTTAACGATCTTCTTCTTCATGAACGATCTACTGGGGAGGGAAATAAGGTGCGCGCGACTTATGAAGAGGCGGAGGGGAAGATTAAGTCGTTCGCGACTCAACGTTGAATCGTGAACTAGGGTTTTGGGTCGGGGAGAAATAGATGAGTCGGTCGCGACTCAGGATGGTGGAGTTAGGTCGTGGACGAGGTGGAATTGAGGGGTTAGGTCGGTGGTCGTGTCTCGGTGACGTTGAGGATGTTTATCTCGTATCTCGGTGGGGTTGAGGGGATTAGGTCGGAGGAAATTTAGCTCGGTGGATTTGGGATTGTTGGGTCGGCAAGGCGAGTTGGGTCGGCAAGGCGAGTTGGGTCGGCAAGGCGATTTGGGGGTGCTCCGGTATAAGGTTAGATCTTCATCATCCTCCCCTTGTTGGAAGGAATTCGACCTCGAATTCACACTCTCGTCAACTTCATCAAGTTCCCCTCCATAATACGGAACTAAGTGTTTGATATTGAAAACATCAGAAGTATGAATATTTTCCGGTAATCTTAATCGATATGCATTATCATTGATCCCTTTCAAAATTTCTACTGGACCAATTTTTCGTGCTTTCAACTTGTTGTAAGTTCCCACTGGAAAACGATCTTTCATCAACACTGCATAAACAAAATCACCTTCTTTGAAAACAACATTTCTCCGTTTCTTATCCGCCACTTGTTTATACCTTTCATTTGACTTCTCCAATCGTTCCTGAACGATTCTATGGCATTCTGTCAACCCATCAACAAAATCAACAGCCCGTTTAACAACTCCTTTCTGACCTGGTATGACTACCAAATCCAGCGGTCCCTTTGGTAAGTTTGAATATACAATCTGAAATGGACTGAACCCTGTACTTCGGTTAGTTGCATGGTTGTGAGCAAATTCAGCTTGGCTCAACTTCATATCCCAACTCTTCAGATTATCTTTCACAAGACATCTCAGTAAGTTTCCCAATGATCGGTTAACCACTTCCGTCTGTCCATCTGACTGCGGGTGGTACGCGCTACTAAAATTCAGCTTCGTTCCGACCATTTTCCACAGACTCAGCCAAAAGTGACTCAGAAATCGAGTATCTCTATCCGACACAATAGACTCTGGTAACCCATGAAGTCGATAGATTTCTTTGAAAAATAACTGAGCAACTCGAACTGCATCCGCTGTCTTCTTACAGGCTATAAAGTGTGCCATTTTTGAAAATTGATCAACCACTACATAAATGGAATCGTTTCCCCTTTGAGTTCTAGGTAACCCCAAAACAAAATCCATACTCAAATCAACCCAAGGCTTAGTCGGTACAGGTAATGGCATATACAACCCCGCATTGGTCGCTGTTCCTTTCGAAACTTGACAAGTATGACATCTCTCCACAAATCTCTCGACCTCTTTCCTCATTGACGGCCAAAAGTAAGAATGTGAAATCAACTGCAAAGTACGATCACGGCCCACATGACCTTCCTCGTGCAACTCTTTAATAATCTTCAACCTCAGACTACAATCTGGAATACATAAACGATTTCCCTTAAACAGAAAACCATCTATCAACATGAATTCATCAGCACTCCCTTCCTTAACTTGTTCAACAAATTTCTTAAAGTAAGGATCTTCCTCAATCAGTTCTGGTAATAATTCAAACCCTGTCACTTCAACCTTCATAGTCGTCAATAAGTGACTCCTCCTACTCAAAGCATCAGCTACCCGATTCGTCACCCCTGACTTATGTTTGACAACAAAAGTAAACTGCTGTAAATAAGCAATCCAAGATGCATGTCTCGCTGAAATCTTGTCTTGTCCTTGTAAATGCTTCAACGCCTCATGATCAGTGTATAGAACAAATTCTTTCTGAAATAGATAGTGTCTCCAATGTTTAACAGCTTGTACAACAGCATAGAATTCAACGTCATATGTACTGTATCTCAACTTTGCTCCTGATAACTTCTCACTGAAATAAGCGACTGGTCTCCCACTCTGGCTCAATACTCCACCAATTCCCACTTTCGAAGCATCAGTATGCAATTCAAATAACAACTGAAAATTCGGCAGTACTAGAATCGGTGCTGTCGTCAAGAGTGTCTTAATCTTCTCAAAAGCAACTCCTGCTTCCTCTGACCATATAAACTTCTTTCCTTTCATACAATCGGTTACTGGTGCCATAACACTGCTAAAATGTGGAATGAATCTTTGATAAAACGAAACCAATCCATGAAAACTTCGAACTTCAGTAATTGTCTTCGGTTGTGGCCAACTTCTGACAGCTTCTATTTTATTCTCATCCACTTGAATACCTTCCTTTGACAGAACATACCCCAAGAACAAAACACTGCTCGTCATAAACACACACTTCTTTGTTGCTGCATAAAACTGCTCTCGTCGTAGAATTATCAACACTTCTCGCAAATGCTGGATGTGCTCTTCCATATTCCCACTATAAATCAGAATATCATCAAAATAAACAACCACGAACTTCCCAACAAATGGTCTAAAAATCTGGTTCATCACTCTCATAAACGTACTAGGAGCGTTTGACAAGCCAAACGGCATAACCAACCATTCGTATAAACCTTCCCTGGTTTTAAAAGCAGTTTTCCACTCATCACCCGGTCTAATACGAATCTGATGGTATCCACTCTTCAGGTCAATCTTGGAAAACACAACAGCTCCGCTCAACTGGTCAATCAAATCATCAAACCTTGGCATAGGAAATCTATATCTTACAGTAATCTTATTCAAGGCTCGACTATCAGTGCACATCCTCCACGTCCCGTCCTTCTTTGGTACTAACAATGCTGGCACAGCACATGGACTTAAACTTTCCTGTACACGTCCTTGCTTTAACAACTCTTCCACTTGCCTTCTCAACTCCTCGTGTTCTTTCGGACTCATACGATAATGGGGCCTATGCGGTAAAACAGCACCTGGCACTAGATCAATTTGATGTTGTATGTCTCTCAACGGTGGCAATTCCTTCGGTAGCTCTTCAGGAAACACATCACTGAATTCTTCCAATAACGGCTTCACTTCTTCTGGAATTTCCACGGATTCAGTAGTTTCATGTCCAATTAACAAAAACACTTCAGGACTCTCTTCTACTTCTTCAACGAATTCTTTCAATGTCAATAACGTTTTCAACTCCTCAATCTCCTCAGATTTGTTTTCTCCGTGCTGTCTCTTCTTTGGCACTAAAATGATTTTAACACCTTCGAACATAAAACTGTAACTATTGGTCCGACCGTCATGCTGCACTACTCGATCATACTGCCACGGTCTACCCAAAAGCAAATGACAAACATCCATCTCAACTACATCACACCAAATCTCGTCTTTATATTTCTTCCCAATAGAAAAGGGTACTCGAACTCGTTTATCAACCTTCACTTCTCCTCCTTTTCTCAACCACGCTAATTTATAAGGATTAGGGTGTCTCTCCGTCTTCAATTTCAGTTTCCTCACTGCTTCAGTTGAAATAATATTGTCACAGCTTCCTGCATCTATCACAAACTTACATACTTTCCCCAATATAGTGCATGTCGACTGAAAAATGTTACTTCTCAACCAACTAGCTTCATCCTCTTGCTTTGGTGTTAAACAAGACCTCCTCATCATTAGATTACAGCCTTCGTCTCCCGATGCGATATCCTGTTCATTCTCCTCAACTGGACTAGAATCATCTTCACCCACATCCCCATCTTCAATCTCAGCAATCATAGTTCGCTTCTTTGGTTTTGGACATTCGTTGCTCTTGTGGCCCACTTCCTGGCAATTGTAACATTTGAAACTGCTGTTGACCTTCGCCTTTTCATTCTCCTTCACAACTGGTTTACTGACAGCTTTAGAAACACTGGAACTCCCATTAACACCTCTGCTTTGAATATTGGAATTTGTAAACACACCACCTCCTCGTCTTCCCTGCTTCTCCCAAGCCGACGCTTTCTGGTGCGCTTCAGCCACAGATCTCGGATCAAACATATTAACCATATCCTGCATCTGCATTTGCAATCCTCCAACAAACCTAGCAGTCAACTGTTCATCTGTCTCCATAATGTCATTTCGAGCAATCAGTTGATAGAATTCATCAGCATAGTCATTTACTGATTTCGTCCCCTGCCGTAGATTCTGCAACCTTTGGTACATAAGAGAATGATAGTTGTATGGTAAAAATGTAGCTCTCATCAATTTCTTCATCTTCTCCCAAGACTCAATCTTTGACTTCCCCATCCGTTCTCGTGTAAGTTTGGTTTGCTGCCACCACGCCAAAGCTCTCCCTCTCAACCTAGTAGCAACCAACTTTACTCGACGATTCTCCGGCACTTCCTTGAAATCAAAGATTTCTTCAACATTAGATAACCAATCCAAGAATTCTTCTGCAACCATTCCGCCTTTAAATTCTGGAATCTCCATCTTCATTCCCGATTCCCATCGTCGATCATCATCAATAACCCGATATTGACGTTGTCCCTGATCTCTATCTCTGAAATGAACACTTCCTCTTTCACCATCAAACTCCTCATCAAAGTCTGATGTATAACGTTGTCGATCTCGTCCTCCAACATCTCTACTACCATTCCGTCGTTCAACATTTCTATTACGGTTGTCAACACTTCGATGATCTTGCTCTTCTCTTCTCTCTCGATCTGAATGGATCGAAGCTCTACTTCCCCCATGGTCTGATTCTGGCGAAACTCTTCTTCGATTTTGATTCATTTCAAGCATCATTCTCTCTAATCGACCAATTCCATCATTCAACTTTTCAGTGAAACTCTCGTTAATTCGTTGCTCCATTTCGTCAGCCTCTTCTCTTCCATACAAGGCATTAATATTGCGATGTCGTTGAGCTCGTCTCGGAGGCATGATTAAACTTCAAACAAACTTCAAAAAATAAATTTTCAAACACCTTTTGAACTCTGATCCAAAGTAAAATAGATCGAAACTTCCAACTTGTCGTAATTTCACGATGAACACGATGAACACCAAATTCTTCAACAATGGCAAATCCGATCTTCAAACTTCAATTTCTCGAAACCCAAGTCTCCAAATGATGCAAACTCCTTGCAATCTAGCTCCGATACCAAACTGACGCAGCGGATAATTCGAAAACAAACTTCAATCGGTGAATGTAGCAATTGGTGAATTGATGAATACTGAATGGCCCAAATCCGTTGATCCAAAGATACTGGATTCTAGCTATCTTCGTCTCGTTGATCGCGCACGATACCGAGAAACAAAGATCTACGATTCTTCGGACGTTGATCTAGCGCACTAGATTCCGTGAATCGGCTTCTACGAACGTTGAATCGAGCGCACTCGATTATCCAAACGAGGAGATAGGAGATCACACTCAACTACCAATTAAAGAAAGCACAAAGCAATCAAAGAGAATTTTATTCAAAAAATCAACAACCATTACAAATGATATGACTTGCCTATTTATAGGCTTACAACACGACTTAAGAAAATTACAACACTTTACACAACCGATACAAGGTACCAAAGCGCAACGACTTATCACAGTGCTTCCACGACCTAAAGAAATAAAAAAAATACAATCGACTTAAATTTCACGGCATAAGCTTTTATGCGACCTAAAAAATAACTTGCGACTTAAAAAAAATACAGTAACTTTATGCTAAAAAACTCGGCTCCGACTCATGCTAGGCTCGGCAACGACTTAACGGAGCTTCAAGGAAAAGGCCGCGACTTATAGATAAGTCGGTAACGACTCAATGAGTAACTTGTTAACGATCTTCTTCTTCATGAACGATCTACTGGGGAGGGAAATAAGGTGCGCGCGACTTATGAAGAGGCGGAGGGGAAGATTAAGTCGTTCGCGACTCAACGTTGAATCGTGAACTAGGGTTTTGGGTCGGGGAGAAATAGATGAGTCGGTCGCGACTCAGGATGGTGGAGTTAGGTCGTGGACGAGGTGGAATTGAGGGGTTAGGTCGGTGGTCGTGTCTCGGTGACGTTGAGGATGTTTATCTCGTATCTCGGTGGGGTTGAGGGGATTAGGTCGGAGGAAATTTAGCTCGGTGGATTTGGGATTGTTGGGTCGGCATGGCGAGTTGGGTCGGCAAGGCGAGTTGGGTCGGCAAGGCGATTTGGGGGTGCTCCGGTATAAGGTTAGATCTTCATCAAAACCAGATTACAACTTCAACTTCAACCTGAAAGCTTTAAATCATGATCTGGAAGGTGAGTAACATTTCTCTTAAAATTTAAAGGTTTAAATCTGTGCAAGTATATCTAAGATATGTATGTTTTGCATATATAATTATCTGTGTATATGGGAAGCTGGAAGTAAAATAAGTAGGCTGTTGTTTTAAAAAAAATGTCTCTGTTCTTAGTCATAAACTCAACTGTTGATTTCAAAAATCATTTACGCTCTTTCTAATTATTGCTTGAACATAAGATTCAAACAAAAGCTGTTTGTTATAGTATATACTTGCAATTAAAAATTTATTCAAGGCTAAACCACCTGTCATCATCCAAAAAAAATCGAGAACACTGGTAAAGTTTCAAATGAGTTAAAATTCGAATTTCATAGTATACGAATTCAGGCATGTAACTTGAATTCGTACGCTTTGACATGATTTTTAAAGCAAAAATCATGTTTTTTAAAGGAGGGGGTGAAGAGCAGTTTGGGTTCGACTGTATTGTGCATTTGGGGTTGCCGTGGGTGACCTCGTCGACTGGAGGAATCGAGTTTCCTTCAGGAGGTGGAGGAGTGATGGGGGAAGCTCGGAAAAATGGCGCGATGGTGGATAGATAGCGGTGGCGTCGGCGACAAAGGTTTAAAGTTTTTAAACCTAGTTTAGTGAGTTCTAATATCTTCCTTTCGTTCTCCGCCTACGATGGACCGAGTGTCATGTGCTTTTGGGGTTTAGTAGAGGGGAGGCAGACGAGGCGGTGGCCGACGGTGGTGGCTCTCAGGTGGTCGGAATTTGGGGAACGGCGAACTTCCAGGTTTGGGAGTGGGTTGTAGTTTGCATTCTAGGTTTTGGTATCGAGCTCTAATTCATTTTCGAAGGATAATGATGTTCAGATGGATGGGAATCGGTGAGTGGGTGGTGGTCGACTTGCTCGTGGATGAGGCAGCGTCGGGTGGCGAGCGGTGGCTCCGTGCACGCGCACGGAGCATTTAGCTGACGATCTGGAGCTGTTGCTGTTTTGTAAGGGATGGAAGTAATTTTTCTCATATTGCCTCGAGCGTTTACTCGCGAAGAAATTCGTGTCGAACTCGAAGAATATGTAGGGGTGCTCGGGTATTTTCGTTCTGTTGTTTTTACAGGGAACCTGATCCTGTTTTTCTGAAATTTAAAAGCAGTTTAATTAAGTTTCAGAACTTAAGTGTTCAAAAGAAGTTAAATATGCTTAAAATAAAAAGAAAAGTGATTTTTCTTTAAACTCTTAAAATAAAATAAAAGGAGATTTCCTTTATAACCAAGTGTTACTTTTACATGTAAATCTAAAAATGTTGGAAAATTTGTTTTTAAACTTTATTAAAAGTAAATAAGGATTTATTTCAAATTTTAACAGGAGTTTAAAAAGGAAGTTTGAAACAATGTTTTTCACATGTTGTAAAGAACATATTAAATCATGAATGAGTGACATTAAGTAATGAAGATTAATGATTTCAAATTCAATAACGAATGAGTTCTTAATGGTGAATCGATTTATAATCAATAATGATAAATATAAGTAAATTTCTTTAGAAAGGTAATTAAAGAAATTCAATAGCCAATGAAGTCATTAACTAAGATTTTATTTGAATAATTAATCAATGTGATAAATTTTAACAATAAATAAGATTGATTAACTTAATAATAATCAATCGTGGAATTATTAAGTATAATTGCTTAATGACAGTAATTATGAAATTAATTATCCAGTGTAATTAATTGAGTTAATTGAATTTGTTCAAGTTAATTACTTAAGTTTAAATTAATTCAAAATAATCATTTGACAATTTGGAAAATATAATCTCTTAGAAAGATAATTAATAGATAATTACCGGATGCAATTAAATGAATGATAATTAGTAATTTGGGTATAAATATTTGTTATTAATCAAGAGGTTAATTAAATCTATTAATTAAAGGATTAATTAATAATTGTGATTAATTAAGATAAATTAAAGGTTATTTGGTTCATTAATTAAAATTGATTAGTTAAGAATAAAAGATTAACTAATAAATGATGAAAGGGAAATTTATTTCAGATTAACTTATGATAATTAACCCATATTAGTCAGTAATTAATAAAGTTACTTGTGAATGTTTGGACTTGACTGAATGATTTAACTGTCTGATATTCCTAATCTGTGATGCTTTGTGATATATTCTGATTTATATGTGTAATCTGTAATATAGTTTATTTATCTGGGATGAATGTAATTTATTATCTGTAATCGATATTTCTGTGGTCGGTGATCTGTGAATGAACGATAAGCGTTATCGTTTATACCGCTTATTAGCTATATTTTTGTATTTTAATCTGTGATGATTGAATGATGTTGCACTATTGTGTTAAACCCCTGGACCACACCATATACACACAAATGTGGATTTCACGAGGAAATCGGTTAAGTCATAGATGTGTATCAAATTTAGAAATTGAATTCTTGAATCCAAAATAGTTTTGAATTTTGAATTAAGAACTTTTGAAATGAATTTCAAAAATAAAAGTTATTTTAAATAACTTGATAAAAATTTGGAGTTTAAATAGTTTGATTTAAATTTGAATTCAATATTTGAAATTGAATTCAATGACTTGGAATTTTGGTCTAAAACATTATACAAGTCATAAAAGATGCTTATATGGGATCTTAACCATTTAAATAGTGTGGTTTTGGAAATGTAAATTTAATTTCAAATTCTATACTTGAATGGCTTTAATTTGTAATCAGTTTTTTTTTCAAAAAAGAAAACTATTTGTTTCTAAATAATAAAGCTTTCATATAAGGAATGGATTCCTAATTGTGTTGAAACAATTTCAAGTTTGAAATGGAAATGTAAATAGTTGGAAGACTATAAATTGACCTTTGTGAAGATAATTGAACTTTGTTTTGAAATCATAGAGAATTTTGAAGGGTGAATCTTTTATATTATAAAAGATTTAAATTGTAAATTGTTTTGAATGCTATCAATTAAATCTTTGATTTAAACATTGGATGAGTTAATCCAATTTTGAAATGGAATCGTTTTGAAAGCTGTGTAAATGAATCTTTGTGAAATCTGGGTGAACTTTGTGAATTGAATCTTTTTATTTAAAAAGATTTGAAAGGTAATTCGTTAAACCATTTAAAGAAAAGTTTTAGGTAATAAGTTGTGACTTAATTGAAATCCCATATCCATATGTTTTAAATGTTGCGCTCACTATTCGGTTTACCGGAAAAAGACCTTTGTGTCATATAACCCATTCCGAATACGCGATACGACGTAATGGATAGCGTTGAAGACCGGTGGTGGAGACCGGGTATTTGTGAAAATGATAGGATGACCTATCGATTGTCTCTACACCGAGTCGCGCCGGTATAGAGATTTCCTAAGTGATGGAAAGTCCGATCGGGATTGTGAATACCCGGATTGTAAGGACTTCTTTTGAAGTGCCGTCAGTTCTGTTCGAACCCGGAACAGACTTGTATGGTTACGTGTCTGACATTAGATTTTGATATATAAAGCAGATTTCTTTCAAATACATTTCTGTAGGTGGCGGAGAATTTATTCTCTTAGCTTAACACCCTTCTCTGAGACGTATGAGCTCAGAGGTTTTGTAGTTGAAGGTTATCAGCGATATACTCCCAATTTGGTAATGTGGCATGTTGAGTGTTGTTGTGTGATGATTATTTATTGATCATTTGTTGATCAAAGAGTGGCTTTGTGAAAAAGCGTAGCTTTGTGGACGAGAATTCGTCGAACCTCACACCCCGGAAATGGTCAAAACAGGAATATGCGGCAAGGTTATGAGGGTCGCGCCCTTTAGGGTATGTCATTTCCTTCTGCAAAAAGTTGATATCATGGTATGGAGCCCAGACGTTTACCTGTGTGGTAGCTCCAATCTCATTCACTGTGTGGTTGTTTCTTTGTGATAGAGGGCCCTCGGATAAAGGTCCCAAAGGACTGGGGAGTGGCATACTCGAGTAGTAGTTACCTAGTTACAAAGGTAACCCGGTCTTGTGTTGGCAGAGAGCCGGCTAGGTTCTCAGGACATCCCGCCAGAGGCGTACCCATGTGGCAGTAGGAAGTTCCTTAGCCTGACCATTTGTTGGAAATCCAAAGAAACAATACGATCCTTGTACTGTTTTAGTTGTAGAACCTACCATTTAAAATGGTAGCTATAGCAGACATAATATAATGGTACCTATGCTGGCTAAGATTTATATTATACTTTCGAAATGTTTTCCTGGACTTTGCACTTATAGTAATAATATCAAAGAAATTCTCTCGTATCAAGCATGTTTGACTATCATAAAAAGAAATCTCCTCCAAGTCTGCTTTTGCATTGTGTGCGTGGCGGAAGGTCTTATGGTAGTTTCATTTTCTAAAAAGCATTGCAGATCTATTTAAAAATATTTCTTTGTTTTTCTTAAAGATAAACTGTTTTTGTTACTCATACCAGTCCCATGACTTATTCGGAGTTTAGTTTTCCCTTCCTAAACTCTGGGTACCCACTATTTTCCACACGGGTAGTCTAGAGTTGTGTTTTTCAGACAATCAGGTTTAGTAGATTATCTGGAGCTAGTTCAGTCGATGAAGTTCACACCAGTCTTGCTTATCTAGGTGTAACCTGTTGGTGGTCCGAGCTTGATTTTGGAGCCATTTGGAGTTATCTCTGCTGTTATTTCCGCTGTAGCAGTATAACTTATCTCTGATATTCTTGGATCATATTGAGATCATTGTTGTATATCATATTCTGGATATTGTATATCAATGTATTATTATTTTTCTTCCGCTGTGTTGTTTACTTATTTGTGTTATAAGCTCCGGCGACTCGGATTTGAACGGTCGAATCTGAGGCATTCGAGTACGATGTAAAGTATGGAAGTCGATTTTCGAACGCGAAAAATTCGTATCGTCACATGTGGTATCAGAGCTAAGGTTGAACTTTAGCTCAGGAGTATAACACGTTAAGTAGCTCATTAGAGATAGGGTGAAGTATACCCTAGATTGAGTATCCCTAAGATATCCGTTTGTATGCCTCAGTAAATTCTCTTACTATCCACCGATAGTGAGTGTGAGTGCAAGAGGAGGACGAGATAGGGGACAGAGGAGTGCCACTAAGAATTGGTCAATACTCTGTAACAGCCAGGAAGCTATCTATTCTCTCAACTTCTTTTGTTCAGCATCTTTTCTCAATTCTTCGATCATTTCTGGTAGATTCGGGAAGGAAATTCGATATATTAATATGGGACGTAAACTTCAGATAGACCAAAATTGTTTGTTTGGATATATTAGTTGCCTTGTTTGCTTTGGTTGTTATGGTTGATAGGTATACTTTAACTATTAAACCAATTTTTTTTTGAAATCTAGGATACTAAGAATTTAAAATGGGTAGAATAAATTTTGAAATATAAACTTTGTTGTATTTCTTAGCCTATAAAATTCTAAAACCTTAGAATTTATTTTTGGATTTTGGTTTTGATTGTAGAGAACCCGTATTATAAGTAGGGGAGGAACACTTTCCAAAGCCATAAGAATCGGTGATTATGGTTCATCTAGTAGGGTTTGGAATGATTTGGGTGAACCGTCAGTGCATTAGGAGGTGCCAAAGGAGCCTGTGGAGCAGCCGTAACCTCAAGTAGAAGAACCCAAAGAAGAAGTGGTTGAAGAAGAGGAGTTTGAAGAGGAAGAAGAGTTTGAAGAGGAAGAAGAGTTTGAAGAGGAATAAGAGGTGGTGTCGGAAAATGATGATGTTGTCATTTTGGATTTGGATAATGCAGTGGAAGAACAAGACAATGTAGGATATATTCCGATAGAATCTGATCCAGAGGAAGTTTTTGAGACAGACGATGAGGCGGAGGTTAGAGAACTGTCAGGGCCTGAGAGGGGGAGCTCTGATAGTGAAGATCTGTAGTTGTTTGGATTGATTTCTTTTGGATAGGGTGTGTTTATGTACGTGTTTTGGATTTAGAACCGTAGTGAATGTTGGATGTTAATTAGGTAATGTATGACTATAACATGTGTACGAATATTATGAGTAATTCTTAATGTAAGATATATCTTATGAATTACCCGTAGGAATCCATGTGTTTACTAATATAGTTTGAGTTGTCGTTGGTTTATTCTATGTGTGTGTGTGTAATTCAAGAAATGAGCTGTGCAATTTCGGGGACGAAATTCTTTTAAGGGGGAGAAGTCTGTAACGACCCCGAATTTTTACTAAATTTAAATTGATAATTAAATTAATTTTTGAATTAAAATCTGTAAAATTAATTGGTAAATTTATTCGAGTTTCCCCAATTCAAATAAAATATATACTAAATCATATGAGTAGAATTTGAATTTATATTTATATATATATACATATTGGATTAAATCATAAAGGAATGGTTTTAAAATAAAAATAAGAATATAAACCTCTGACACAAGGAAGAAAATAAATAAATTGATTTAAAATTTAGAATCGATAAGAGTAGAATAAAAACAAATATATAGATAAATACAAGATAATGAATACTAAGGTAAAATAATAGTAATAAATTAAACTAGAAATAGAAATCAATATATATGAGATAACTATAAAATATAAAGTAAATAATTAATTGGTAAAATTTTAAGAACAAAATAAAGAATGGAAATTCATCTATATTGTAAAATAAATAAATTTTATGGTTCAGACAATATAGAGTAAATCTTAATATCATAATACAAAATAATACAAATAGAATGAAACAAAACAAAATACTTATGCAAGCATGAAACAAGAAAAAAAACAAAATATATAAAGTGAGAAGCTTTTAAGAGAAGCCACATCAAACTATGTCATATTCGTACAGCCGAAATGAAAGGAAGGGGAAAAAATATATAAATTTGTACAAGCTAATTAGTGCTAGCACACTAAAAATTCACATCAGCCAGCAAGCAAAGAAAATATCCCTGCTAAATATTGTACAAACATATTTTTCTATCAACTTAAACAAATATATATACACTGTAAAGCTTCATTTCACTTGAACAACAAATCCGTTTCAGTTGCACCCATATAAACTGAGTAAAAGAAAAACTAAGGGGATATCATCATCATTCAAACAAAATCTTCAGATTAAAAACATCAAGCAATCAACAAAGTCTGAGATTAAGTAAAGATTTCAGTTATCAAGTTCAAAACCAGATTACAACTTCAACTTCAACCTGAAAGCTTTAAATCATGATCTAGAAGGTGAGTAACATTTTTCTTTAAAATTTAAAGGTCTAAATCTGTGCAAGTATATCTAAGATATGTATGTTTTGCATATATAATTATCTGTGTATATGGGAAGCTGGAAGTAAAATAAGTAGGCTGTTGTTTTAAAAAAAATGTCTCTGTTCTTAGTCATAAACTCAACTGTTGATTTCAAAAATCATTCACTCTCTTTCTAATTATTGTTTGAACTTAAGATTCAAACACAAGCTGTTTCTTATAGTATATACTTGCAATAAAAAATTTATTCAAGGCTAAACCACCTGTCATCATCCTGAAAAAATCGAGAAAACCGGTAAAGTTTCAAATGAGTTAAAATTCGAATTTCATAATATACGAATTCAGGCATGTAACTTGAATTCGTATGCTTTGGCATGATTTTTAGAGCAAAAATCATGTTTTTTAAAGGAGGGAGTGAAGAGCAGTTTGGGTTCGACTGTATTGTGCATTTGGGGTTGTCGTGGGTGACCTCGTCGACTGGAGGAATCGAGTTTCCTCCAGGAGGTGGAGGAGTGATGGGGGAAGCTCGAAAAAATGGCGCGATGGTGGATAGACAGCGGTGGCATCGGCGACAAAGGTTTAAAGTTTTTAAACCTAGTTTAGTGAGGTCTGATATTTTCCTTTCGTTCTCCACTCACGATGGACCGAGTGTCATGTGCTTTTGAGGTTTAGTAGAGGGGAGGCAGACGAGGCAGTGGCGGGCGGTGGTGGCTCTCAGGTGGTTGGAATTTGGGGAACGGCGAACGTCCAGGTTTGGGAGTGGGTTGTTGTTTGCGTTCTAGGTTTTTGTATCGAGCTCGAATTTGTTTTCGAAGGATAACGATGTTCGGGTGGATGGGAATCGATGAGTGAGTGGTGGTCGACCTGCTCGTGGATGAGGCAGCGTCGGGTGGCGAGCGGTGGCTCCGTGCACGTGCACGGAGCATTTACCTGACGATCTGGAGCTGCTGTTGTTTTGTTAGTGATGGAAGTAATTTTTCTCATATTGCCTCGAGCATTTACTCGGGAAGAACTTCGCGTCGAACTCGAAGAATATGTAGGGGGACTCGGGTATTGTCGTTCTGTTGTTTTTACAGGGAACCTGATCCTGTTTTTCTGAAATTTAAAAGCAATTTAATTAAGTTTCAGAACTTAAGTGTTCAAAAGAAGTTAAATATGCTTAAAATAAAAAGAAAAGTGATTTTTCTTTAAACTCTTAAAATAAAATAAAAAGAGATTTCCTTTATAACCAAGTGTTACTTTTACATGTAAATCTAAAAATGTTGGAAAATTTGTTTTTAAACTTTATTAAAAGTAAATAAGGATTTATTTCAAATTTTAACAGGAGTTTAAAAAGGAAGTTTGAAACAATGTTTTTCACATGTTGTAAAGAACATATTAAATCATGAATGAGTGACTTTAAGTAATGAAGATTAATGATTTCAAATTCATTAACGAATGAGTTCTTAATGGTGAATCGATTTATAATCAATAATGATAAATATAAGTAAATTTCTTTAGAAAGGTAATTAAAGAAATTCAATAGTCAATGAAGTCATTAACTAAGATTTTATTTGAATAATTAATCAATGTGATAAATTTTAACAATAAATAAGATTGATTAACTTAATAATAATCAATCGTGGAATTATTAAGTATAATTGCTTAATGACAGTAATTATGAAATTAATTATCCAGTGTAATTAATTGAGTTAATTGAATTTGTTCAAGTTAATTACTTAAGTTTAAATTAATTCAAAACAATCATTTGACAATTTGGAAAATATAATCTCTTAGAAAGGTAATTAATAGATAATTACCGGATGCAATTAAATGAATGATAATCAGTAATTTGGGTATAAATATTTGTTATTAATCAAGGGGTTAATTAAATCTATTAATTAAAGGATTAATTAATAATTGTGATTAATTAAGATAAATTAAAGGTTATTTAGTTCACTAATTAAATTTGATTAGTTAAGAATAAAAGTTAACTAATAAATGATGAAAGGTAAATTTATTTCAGATTAACTTATGATAATTAACCCATATTAATCAGTAATTAATAAAATTACTTGTGAATGTTTGGACTTGACTGAATGATTTAACTGTCTAATATCCTAATCTGTGATGCTTTGTGATATATTCTGATTTATATGTGTAATCTGTAATATAGTTTATTTATCTGGGATGAATGTAATTATTATCTGTAATCGATATATTTGTGGTCGGTGATCTGTGAATGAACGATAAGCATTATCGTTTATACCGCTTATCAGCTATATTTATGTATTTTAATCTGTGATGATTGAATGATGTTACACTATTGTGTTAAACCCCTGGACCACACCATATACACACAAATGTGGATTTCACGAGGAATCGGTTAAGTCATAGATGTGTATCAAATTTAGAAATTGAATTCTTGAATCCAAAATAGTTTTGAGTTAAGAACTTTTGAAATGAATTTCAAAAATAAAAGTTATTTTAAATAACTTGATAAAAACTTGGAGTTTAAATAATTTGATTTAAATTTGAATTCAATATTTGAAATTGAATTCAATGACTTGGAATTTTGGTCTAAAACATTATACAAGTCATAAAAGATGCTTATATGGGATCTTAACCATTTAAATAGTGTGGTTTTGGAAATATAAATTTGATTTCAAATTCTATTCTTGAATGGCTTTAATTTGTAATCAGTTTTTTTTCCCAAAAAACGAAAACTATTTGTTTCAAAATAATAAAGCTTTCATATAAGGAATGGATTCCTAATTTGTGTTGAAACAATTTCAAGTTTGAAATGGAAATGTAAATAGTTGGAAGACTATAAATTGACCTTTGTGAAGATAATTGAACTTTGTTTTGAAATCATAGAGAATTTTGAAGGGTAAATCTTTTATATTATAAAAGATTCAAATTGTAAATTGTTTTGAAAGCTATCAATTAAATCTTTGATTTAAAGAGTGGATGAGTTAATCCATTTTTGAAATGGAATCGTTTTGAAAGCTGTGTAAATGAATCTTTGTGAAATCTGGGTGAACTTTGTGAATTGAATCTTTTTATTTAAAAAGATTTGAAATGGTAATTCGTTAAACCATTTAAAGAAAATTTTTAGGTAATAAGTTGTGACTTAATTGAAATCCCATATCCATATGTTTTAAATCTTGCGCTCACTATTCGGTTTAGCCGGAAAAGGACCTTTGTGTCATATAACCCATTCCGAATAAGTGATACGACATAATGGATAGCGTTGAAGACCGGTGGTGGAGACCGGGTATTTGTAAAAATGATAGGATGACCTATCGATTGTCTTTACACCAAGTCACGTCGGTATAGAGATTTCCTAAGTGATGGGAAGTCCGATCGGGATTGTGAATACCCGGATTGCAAGGACTTCTTTTGAAGTGCCTTCGGTTCTGTTCGAACCCGGAATAGACTTGTATGGTTACGTGTCTGACATTACATTTTGAGATATAAAGCAGATTTCTTTCAAATACATTTCTGTTGGTGGCAGAGAATTTATTCTCTTAGCTTAACACCCTTCTCTGAGATGTACGAGCTCAGAGGTTTTGTAGTTGAAGGTTATCAGCGATATACTCCCAATTTGGTAATGTGGCATGTTGAGTGTTGCTGTGTGATGATTATTTATTGATCAAAGCGTAGCGTTGTGGATGAGATTTCGTCGAACCTCACACCCCGGAAATGGTCAAAACAGGAATATGCGGCAAGGTTATTAGGGTCGCGCCCTGTCGGGTATGTCATTTCCTTCTGAAAAAAGGTGATGTCATGGTATGGAGCCTAGACATTTACCTGTGTGGTAGCTCCAATCTCATTTACTGTGTGGTTGTTGATTTGTGATAGAGGCCCTCGGATAAAGGTCCCAAAGGACCGGGGAGTGGCATACTCGAGTAGTAGTTACCTAGTTACAAAGGTAACCCGGCCTTGTGTTGGTAGAGAGCAGGGTAGGTTCTCAGGACGTCCCGCCAGAGGCGTACCCATGTGGTAGTAGGAAGTTCCTTAGCCTGACCATCTGTTGGAAATCCAAAGAAACAATACGATCCTTGTACGGTTTTAGTTGTAGAACCTACCATTTAAAATGGTAGCTATAGTAGGCATAATATAATGGTACTTATGCTGGCTAAGATTTATATTATACTTTCGAAATGTTTTCCTGCACTTTGCACTTATAGTAATAATATCAAAGAAATTCTCTCGTATCAAGCATGTTTGACTATCATAAGAAGAAATCTCCTCCAAGTCTGCGTTTGTATTGTGTGTGTGGCGGAAGGTCTTATGGTAGTTTCATTTTCTAAAAAGCATTGTAGATCTATTTAAAAACATTTCTTTGTTTTTATTAAAGATAACCTGTTTTTGTTACTCATACCAGTCCCATGTCTGATCCGTGGTTTATTGTTCCCTTCCTAAACTCTGGGTGCCCACTATTTTCCACACGGGCAGTCTAGAGTTGGGTTTTTCAGACAATCTGGTTTAGTAGATTATCTGGAGCTAGTTCAGTCGATGAAGTTCACACCTGTCTTGCTTATCTAGGTGTAACCTGTTGGTGGTCCGAGCTTGATTTTGGAGCCATTTGGAGTTATCTCTGTTGTTATTTCCGCTGTAGCAGTATTACTTATCTCTGATATTCTTGGATCATATTGAGATCATTGTTGTATATCATATTCTGGATATTGTATATCAATGTATTATTCTTTTTCTTCCGCTGTGTTGTTTATTTATTTGTGTTATATGCTACGGCGACTCGGATTGGAACGGTCGAATCTGCGGCATTCGAGTACGATGTAAAGTATGGATGTCGATTTTCGAACGTGAAAAATTCGTATCGTCACATGTGGTATCAGAGCAAAGGTTGAACTTTAGCTCAGGAGTATAACACGTTATGTAGCTCATTAGAGATAGGGTGAAGTATACCCTAGATTGAGTATCCCTAAGATATCCGTTTGTATGCCTAAGTAAATTCTCTTACTATCCACCGATAGTGAGTGTGAGTGCAAGAAGAGGACGAGATAGGGGACAGGGGAGTGCCACTACGAATTGGTCAATACTCTGTAACATCCATAAAGCTATCTATTCTCTCAACTTCTTTTGTTCAGCATCTTTTCTCAATTCTTCGATCATTTCTGGTAGATCCGGAAAGGAAATTCGATATATTAATATGGGACGTAAACTTCAGATAGACCAAAATTGTTTGTTTGGATATATTAGTTGCCTTGTTTGCTTTGGTTGATATGGTTGATAGGTATACTTTAACTTTTAAACCAATTTTTTTTTGAAATCTAGGATACTAGGAATTTAAAACAAGTAGAATAAATTTTGAAATATAAACTTTGTTGTATTTCTTAGCCTATAAAATTCTAAAACCTTAGAATCTTATTTTTGGATTTTGGTTTTGATTGTAGAGAACCCGTAGTATAAGTAGGGGAGGAACACTTTCCAAAGCCAGAAGAATCGGTGATTATGGTTCATCTAGTAGGGTTCGGAATGATTTGGGTGAACCGTCAGTGCATGAGGAGGTGCCAGAGGAGCCTGTGGAGCAGCCACAACCTCAAGTAGAATAACCCAAAGAAGAAGTGGTTGAAGAAGAGGAGTTTGAAGAGGAAGAAGAGTTTGAAGAGGAAGAAGAGTTTGAAGAGGAGGAAGAGGTGGTGTCGGAAAATGATGATGCTGTCATTTGGGATTTGGATAATGCTGTGGAAGAAGAAGATGATGTAGGATATATTCCGGTAGAATCTGATCCAGAGGAAGTTTTTGAGACAGACGATGAGGCGGAGGTTAGAGAACTATCAGGGCCTGAGAGGGGGAGCTCTGATAGTGAAGATCTGTAGTTGTTTGGATTGATTTCTTTTGGATAGGTTGTGTTTATGTACGTGTTTCGGATTTAGAACCGTAGTGAATGTTGGATGTTAATTAGGTAATGTATGACTATAACATGTGTACGAATATTATGAGTAGTTCTTAATGTAAGATATATCTTATGAATTACCCGTAAGAATCCATGCGTTTACTAATATAGTTTGAGTTGTCGTTGGTTTATTCTCTGTGTGTGTATAATTCATGAAACGAGCTGTGCAATTTCAGGGACGAAATTCTTTTAAGGGGGAGAAGTCTGTAACGACCCCGAATTTTTACTAAATTTAAATTGATAATTAAATTAATTTTTGAATTAAAATCTGTAAAATCAATTGGTAAATTTATTCGAGTTTCCCCAATTCAAATATAATATATACTAAATCATATGAGTAGAATTTGAATTTATATTTATATACACACACACACACACATATATATATATATGTATTTATATTCACATATTGAATTAAATCATAAAGGAATGGTTTTAAAATAAAAATAAGAATATAAACCTCTGACACAAGTGAGAAAATAAATAAATTGATTTAAAATTTAGAATTGATAAGAGTAGAATAAAAACAAATATATAGATAAATACAAGACAATGAATACTAAGGTAAAATTATAGTAATAAATTAAACTAGAAATAGAAATCAATATATATGAGATAACTATAAAATATAAAGTAAACAATTAATTGGTAAAATTTTAAGAAACAAAATAAAGAATGGAAATTCATCTATATTGTAAAATAAATAAATTTTATGGTTCAGACAATATAGAGTAAATCTTAATATCATAATACAAAATAATACAAATAGAATGAAACAAAACAAAATACTTATGCAAGCATGAAACAAGAAAAAAAAGAAACAAAATATATAAAGTGAGAAGCTTGTAAGAGAAGCCACATCAAACTATTTCATATTTGTACAGCCGAAATGAAAGGAAGGAAATATATATATATATATATATATATATATATATATATATTTGTACAAGCTAATTAATGCTAGCACACTAAAAATTCACATCAGCCAGCAAGCAAAGAAAATATCCTTGCTAAATATTGTATAAATATATATACACTGTAAATCTTCATTTCACTTGAACAACAAATTCGTTTCAGTTGCACCCATATAAACTAAGCAAAAGAAACACTGAGGTGATATCATCATCATTCAAACAAAAGCTTCAGACTAAAAAATCAAACAATCAACAAAGTCTGAGATTAAGTAAAGATTTCAGTTATCAAGTTCAAAACCAGATTACAACTTCAACTTCAACCTGAAAGCTTTAAATCATGATCTGGAAGTTGAGTAACATTTCTCTTTAAAATTTAAAGGTTTAAATCTGTGCAAGTATATCTAAGATATGTATGTTTTGCATATATAATTATCTATGTATATGGGAAGCTGGAAGTAAAATAAGTAGGCTGTTGTTTTTTTAAAAAAAATGTCTCTGTTCTTAGTCATAAACTCAACTGTTGATTTCAAAAATCATTTACTCTCTTTCTAATTATTGTTTGAACTTAAGATTCAAACAAAAGCTATTTGTTATAGTATATACTTGCAATTAAAAATTTATTCAAGGTTAAACCACCTGTTATCATCCTAAAAAAATCGAGAACACTGGTAAAGTTTCAAATGAGTTAAAATTCGAATTTCATAATATACGAATTCAGGCATGTAACTTGAATTCATATTCTTTGACATGATTTTTATAGAAAAAATCATGATTCTTAAAGGAGAGAGTGAAGAGCAGTTTGGGTTCGACTGTATTGTGCATTTGGGGTTGCCGTGGGTGATCTCGTCGATTGGAGGAATCGAGTTTCCTCCAGGAGGTGGAGGAGTGATGGGGGAAGCTCGGAAAATGGCGCGATGGTGGATAGACAGCGGTGGCATCGGCGGTAAAGGTTTAAAGTTTTTAAACCTAGTTTAGTGAGGTCTGATATTTTCGTTTCGTTCTCCGCCCACGATGGACCGAGTGTCATGTGCTTTTGGGGTTTAGTAGAGGGGAGGCAGACGAGGCGGTGGCCTGCGGTGGTGGCTCTCAGGTGGTCGGAATTTGGGGAACGACGAACTTCCAGGTTTGGAAGTGGGTTGTTGTTTGCGTTCCAGGTTTTGGTATCGAGCTCGAATTCATTTTCGAAGGATAACGATGTTCAGGTGGATGGGAATCGGTGAGTGGGTGGTGGTCGACCTGCTCATGGATGAGGCAGCGTCGGGTGGCGAGCGGTGGCTCCGTGCATGTGCACGGAGCATTTACCTGACGATCTGGAGCTGCTGTTGTTTTGTTAGGGATGGAAGTAATTTTTCTCATATTGCCTCGAGCATTTACTCAGGAAGAACTTCGTGTCGAACTCAAAGAATATGTAGGGGGACTCGGGTATTGTCGTTCTGTTGTTTTTACAGGGAACCTGATCCTGTTTTTCTGAAATTTAAAAGCAATTCAATTAAGTTTCAGAACTTAAGTGTTCAAAAGAAGTTAAATATGCTTAAAATAAAAAGAAAGGTGATTTTTCTTTAAACTCTTAAAATAAAATAAAACGAGATTTCCTTTATAACCAAGTGTTAATTTTACATGTCAATCTAAAAATGTTGGAATTTTGTTTTTAAACTTTATTAAAAGTAAATAAGGATTTATTTCAAATTTTAACAGGAGTTTAAAAAGGAAGTTTGAAACAATGTTTTTCACATGTTGTAAAGAACATATTAAATCACGAATGAGTGACTTTAAGTAATGAAGATTAATGATTTCAAATTCATTAACGAATGAGTTCTTAATGGTGAACCGATTTATAATCAATAGTGATAAATATAAGTAAATTTCTTTAGAAAGGTAATTAAAGAAATTCAATAGTCAATGAAGTCATTAACTAAGATTTTATTTGAATAATTAATCAATGTGATAAATTTTAACAATAAATAAGATTGATTAACTTAATAATAATCAACCGTGGAATTATTAAGTATAATTGCTTAATGACAGTAATTATGAAATTAATTATCCAGTGTAATTAATTGAGTTAATTGAATTTGTTCAAGTTAATTACTTAAGTTTAAATTAATTCAAAATAATCATTTGACAATTTGGAAAATATAATCTCTTAGAAAGGTAATTAATAGATAATTACCGGATGCAATTAAATGAATGATAATCAGTAATTTGGGTATAAATATTTGTTATTAATCAAGGGGTTAATTATATCTATTAATTAAAGGATTAATTAATAATTGTGATTAATTAAGATAAATTAAAGGTTATTTGGTTCACTAATTAAAACTGATTAGTTAAGAATAAAAGATTAACTAATAAATGATGAAAGGGAAATTTATTTCAGATTAACTTATGATAATTAACCCATATTAATCAGTGATTAATAAAGTTACTTGTGAATGTTTGGACTTGACTGAATGATTTAACTGTCTGATATTCCTAATCTATGATGCTTTGTGATATATTCTGATTTATATGTGTAATCTATAATACAGTTTATTTATCTGGGATGAATATAATTTATTATCTTTAATCGATATATCCGTGGTCGGTGATCTTTGAATAAACGATAAGCGTTATCGTTTATACCGCTTATCAGCTATATTTCTGTATTTTAATCTATGATGATTGAACGATGTTGCACTATTGTGTTAAACCCCTGGACCACTCCATATACACACAAATGTGGATTTCACGAGGAAATCAGTTAAGTCACCGATGTGTATCAAATTTAGAAATTGAATTCTTGAATCCAAAATAGTTTTGAATTTTGAATTAAGAACTTTTGAAATGAATTTCAGTAATAAAAGTTATTTTAAATAACTTGATAAAAACTTGGAGTTTAAATAATTTGATTTATATTTGAATTCAATATTTGAAATTGAATTCAATGACTTGAATTTTGGTCTGAAACATTATACAATTCATAAAAGATGCTTATATGGGACCTTAACCATTTAAATAATGTGGTTTTGGAAATGTAAATTTGAATTCAAGTTCTATACTTGAATGGCTTTAATTTGTAATCAGTTTTTTTCCCAAAAACGAAAACTATTCGTTTCTAAATAATAAAGCTTTCATATAAGGAATGGATTCCTAATTTGTGTTGAAACAATTTCAAGTTTGAATTGGAAATGTAAATAGTTGGAAGACTATAAATTGACCTTTGTGAAGATAATTGAACTTTGTTTTGAAATCGTAGAGAATTTTGAAGGGTGGATCTTTTATATTATAAAAGATTTAAATTGTAAATTGTTTTGAAAGCTATCAATTAAATCTTTGATTTAAAGATTGGATGAGTTAATCCAATTTTGAAATGGAATCGTTTTGAAAGCTGTGTAAATGAATCTTTGTGAAATCTGGGTGAACTTTGTGACTTGAATCTTTTTATTTAAAAAGATTTGAAATGGTAATTCGTTAAACCATTTAAAGAAAAGTTTTAGGTAATAAGTTGTGACTTAATTGAAATTCCATATCCATATGTATTAAATGTTGCGCTCACTATTCGGTTTAGCCGGAAAAGGACCTTTGTGTCATATAACCCATTCCGAATAAGTGATACGACGTAATGGACAACGTTGAAGACCGATGGTGAAGACCGAGTGTTTGTGAAAACAATAGGATGACCTATCGATTGTCTCTGCACCGAGTCGCGCCGGTATAGAGATTTCCTAAGTGATGGGAAGTCCGATCGGGATTGTGAATACCTGGATTGCAAGGACTTCTTTTGAAGTGCCTTCGGTTCTGTTCGAACCCGGAACAGACTTGTATGGTTACGTGTCTGACATTACATTTTGAGATATAAAGCCGATTTCTTTCAAATACATTTATGTTGGTGGCGGAGAATTTATTCTCTTAGCTTAACACCCTTCTCTGAGACGTACAAGCTTAGAGGTTTTGTAGTTGAAGGTTATCAGCGATATACTCCCAATTTGGTAATGTGGCATGCTAAGTGTTGCTGTGTGATGATTATTTATTGATCATTTGTTGATCAAAGCGTGGTTTTGTGAAAAAGCGTAGCTTTGTGGCGAAACTTCATCGAACCTCACACCCTAGAAATGGTCAAAGCAGGAATATGCGGCAAGGTTATGAGGGTCGCGCCCTTTAGGGTATGTCATTTCCTTCTGGAAAAAGGTGATGTCATGGTATGGAGCCCTGACATTTACCTGTGTGGTAGCTCCAATCTCATTTACTGTGTGGTTGTTGCTTTGTGATAGAGGGCCCTTGGATAAAGGTCCCAAAGGATCGCGGAGTGGCATACTCGAGTAGTAGTTACCTAGTTACAAAGGTAACCCGGCCTTGTGTTGGCAGAGAGCCGGGTAGTTTCTCGGGACGTCCCGCCAGAGGCGTACCCATGTGGCAGTAGAAAGTTCCTTAGCCTGACCATTTGTAGGAAATCCAAAGAAACAATACGATCCTTGTACGGTTTTAGTTGTAGAACCTACCATCTAAAATGGTAGCTATAGCAGGCATAATATAGTGGTACCTATGCTGGCTAAGATTTATATTATACTTTCAAAATGTTTTCCTGCACTTTGCACTTATAGTAATTATATCAAAGAAATTCTCTCGTATCAAGCATGTTTGACTATCATAAGAAGAAATCTCCTCCAAGTCTGCATTTGCATTGTGTGTGTGGCGGGAGGTCTTATGGTAGTTTCATTTTCTAAAAAGCATTGCGGATCTATTTAAAAATATTTCTTTGTTTTTCTTAAAGATAAACTGTTTTTGTTACTCATACCAGTCCCATGACTGATCCGAAGTTTATTGTTCCCTTTCTAAACTCTGGGTGCCCACTATTTTCCACACGGGCAGTCTAGAGTTGGGTTTTTCAGACAATCAGGTTTAGTAGATTATCTGGAGCTAGTTCAGTCGATGAAGGTCACACCAGTCTTGCTTATCTAGGTGTAACCTGTTGGTGGTCCGAGCTTGATTTTGGAGCCATTTGGAGTTATCTCTGCTGTTATTTCCGCTGTAGCAGTATTACTTATCTCTGATATTCCTGGATCATATTGAGATCATTGTTGTATATCATATTCTAGATATTGTATATCAATATATTATTCTTTTTCTTCCGCTGTGTTGTTACTTATTTGTGTTATAAGCTTCGGTGACTCGGGTACGGTCGAATCTGTGGCATTCGAGTACGATGTAAAGTATGGATGTCGATTTTCGAACGCGAAAAATTCGTGTCGTCACATTCCATTGTCTATGATAATTTTCTATGGCACTTCAAACCGACAAATAATATTTTTGGTAACAAAATTAATCACTTTCCTTGTAGTAATAGTGGCAAGCGGCGGACTATTTTGTAAAGTAATCAATTGCAACCACAACGTATTTAGCTCCTCCTTTTGCTATTAGTAACAAGCCGATCAAATCGATCCCCCAGAGGGAAAACAGCCATGGGATGAACATTTGAGTAAGTTTTGTAGATGGGATTCACAGAATCTTCATTAATCTCTAGCATCGATCACATTGTATGGAATAATTTGCTGCATCTTGGTTTATTGTTGGCCAAAAATATCGGTAATAGAGAGCCTTTTTCGCCAGTGTTTGCCCCCCAGTGTGTTCACTACAACTACCTTCATGAATTTCCACGATAATCTTCTTGGCTTCATCTTTGGTTACACACTTGAGTAAAGAGGTGGAGAATCCTCTCCGGTACAGTACTCTATCTGTATTACAAATTGTAGTGCCTTTCAAAGGAGATTCTTCTGTTCATTCGGATCTCTCAGGAGTGTTCCCCTGAGTAGGTAGTCCTTGATCGGCGTCATCCACGATTCTTCCCCTTCTGTGGTCTCTAGAACCAAATCGACATCCATTTGGTTTATGCTGGGAGTCGATAATACTTCCACTAGAACCATCCCTAGGGACTTTGCATCTTCAGAACCATTGCTAGTTTATCCAAGTGATCGGCCTTCACATTCTGTTACCTATTAACATGAGTTATCATGTATTGTTCGATGTCGTTGAGCAATTCTCATGCTTTCGACGGGTAAGGGGTGAGGTCCGCACCCTTAATATGATATTTCCATTTCGCCTGACAGATGACTAACTAGAGTCATTGTATATATGTATAGCTTTGATTCCCAATCCCTTCAGAATCCTTAGTCATGCTATTAATGCCTTGACTCTGGCTCAATGTTAATAGTGGGGAATTCCAACCTTAAAGCATAAAAGATCGATCGTTCTTGGGAGTTTCAAGCACAACTCCAATTTCTGAGCAGAATTCGTTTGATGCAGTGTCGACAAACAATTTCCATCATAATTCTACAACCTCATGTCCTCCTCCTCTTCATCCTAAATTGTGAACTCGGCAATGAAGTCAGCCAACGCTCGTCCGTTAATTACTCTTCGGGGATGATAAGTCACATCATACTGGTTTAGCACAATATTCCACTTCAGAAGTCATCTGGAAGTCTCGGGTCAGTAAAGTACCTACTTCAAGGGTTAATCCGTCAAAACCTTGATAGGATGAGATTGGAAATACAACCGTTCCTTTATGCTATCAACAATTAGTATGCTAACTTTTCTAACTTCAGGTAGTTTCGTTCAGCTCTAGTGAATCGTTTGCTAATGTAGTAGATGGGTCATTGAATCCAGACTTCCTTTTGCACAAGTGATGCACTTAGCTCATGGGAAGAATCTGGCAAGCAAATGAATAGTTCTTCTCCCTCCGCTGGTTTAGATAGAACCGGCAGTGTTTCCATGTGTTGAAGTAACTCCTCATATGCTGTCTGGAAGTATTGATTCCATTGGATGTTTTTCTTACCCTTCTTCAATGCGTCGAAGAATAGTATACACTTAACTGTTGCTATGAAGATAAATCAGCTCTGTGATGCAAATTTTCCATTTAGATTCTGCAACTCCTTTTTTGATCGGGCTTTAACATTTTGTAATGCAGTGATCTATTCTAGATTAGCCTGAATGCCTCTCGCAATCACTAGGAATTCGAGAAATTTTCTTAACGAAACACTGAATGAATACTTCAGGGGGCTTAACTTCATTCCATACTTCCGAAGGATTTCAAACATCTCTAAGAGATTATCTAGATGGTTTCTGATCTCGTGATTTCACAAGATTGTCATCCATATGTACGTCCATTATCTGCCCGTTTTGATTCTTGAACATTACGTTCACTAATATTTGGTAAGTAGCACCATCATTTCTCAAGCCGAACGGTATCACGTGGTAACAATACAGTCCCAAATCGGTACTGAAGCCGGTGTTCTCCTGATCAGGCTCATGCATTATTATTTAATTGTATCCCAAGTAGGCGTCCATAAAGGAGAGCAGCTCATACCCTATGGTTCATTCAACAAGTTGTTGATTCTGGGTGGTGGAAAGATACCTTTCGGGCAAGCCTTGTTTAAGTTCGAGCAGGCAACACAAGTTCGCCACTTTCCATTTGATTTCTTGACCAATATAGGGTTTGACACCCACTCAAGATAAGTTGCATCTTGGAAAAATCCGTTTGCCAACAGCTTATCCGCTTCCTTATTTAACATAGCGGATCGACCTGCATCCAGACCGCGTCTCTTCTACTTCACTATGTGAACTTGGGATCGGTATTAAGTGCATGATGCGCTATTTCTAGTAAAATCCTGCCCATATCATAGTACATCCAAGCAAGAATGTCCAGTTGGTATGAAGAAATCTTATCAGTTTGTTTTTGCATTTTGATTCCAATATATGAACCTATTTCAAGACCTGGGTTGGGTCATCCATGTCGATGGGGATAGCAACCGCAAACTCTGCTGGTGCTGTCCATTCTTCTTCTGCACTCTTCTTCCAAGGGTCCATAATCTTGTAGAAGCGACTATGGTCTCCAAGCCATGGGTCATTCTATAATTGCTATGCTTGCGAGTCACGAATGTGGATTCTTCCCCCACATTCTTCCCCTCCACATGTCGCTTGGATTCACGCAGCTCAATAACATAGCACTCCTTTGCAATGCTTTGGTCTCCTTTTACTACTCCAACTCTATTCTCCATCAGGAATTTCATTGTGAGACACCACGAAGCCAAAGTAACTTTGAACTCAACGAGGAACGGTCGGCCCAAGAAAGTATTGTAAGCTGAAAATTCATCAGTTATCACGAAGGATTGGATAAGAACTACCCTCTGTTCTCCTTCTCTAAGTTCTACAGGTAAGTCAATCATCTCGATTAGCTATTTCAGTTAGCCTGTAAATCCACCCTGGATGTTCATCCAACAAATGGTCACTCCTTCATGCTGATCTTCAAACGATCGAACATTTGTTAGAAATGGACGTTAACTGAACTTCCATTATCAACCAACACTCTACGCACAATGTCGACCTAATTCTGACTATTATCACCATTGGGTTAAGTGTTGGCACCTCTATTCCTTTATTATCCCTGTTTTGAAATATAATGTCATCATTTATCATCTTCTATTGTTTGGCTGGAGCCCCATCTTCAATAGCAAAACAACTTTCTTTAGGTGCATCTTCAATGAGCTTGCATATCATTCCATCTTCCCCCAACTCTTTTGTGCTGGGTGAGGTACACCAGTGATGGTACTTATGATGAGTCTTCGATCAATCCAACGAGGCCTTTATCTGCTGGGTCCGGACTGATTTCCATGAGTATTTGGAGCTTCAGGTCCAGTTAGGCTGCTCAATATTGTACGGCTTCTTCACATACTACTGAAGTTTGTTGTTTCTTATTAGTTCCTCAATCAAGTCCTTCGGATGTCAACATTCATTCATGTTGTTCCCATGAGTTTCATGGAAATGCCAAAACTTGCTCGATCTCTTTTGCCACTGGGACTCTTACTTCCTAGGTGGTTTATTGTACTATTTAGTGCCCTGAGTGGTAAGATAGATATTTTCCAAACTATCATTTAATGGCTTGTCATCCTCTGGTCTTAGATTGCTTGGGCGCTTCCTGTCCCTATCATGCCTTCCAACGTTTTGGTTCTTCTTCTTTTTACTTCCATCCATTTTAGTGTTTCCTGTAGGTGCTCGAACTTCTTACAGTTGTAGAAACTTACTTGCTTTTAGGTGAAATTCCTCTATGGTTATAGTTTGCTTCATCTTAATCTATCTACCAAAGTCCATATTCGAATGAATGGCCTGGACCAAAGCCATAAAAATCATATCCTCATTCAGATTGCTTACCTCAGTAACTGGGATATAACCGATTCATGAAAGATTTTAGCGACTCATTAGGTCCTTGTAAAAAGCCAAATAAAGATGTCACATCTTTTGGTCATGCGGTATGGAGTCTAAATTGTTCTAGGAATTTCCATACAAATTCATCAAAAGTGGAAATGGATCTTGATGCAAGTCTAGTAAACCACTTGAAAGCAACTCCTTCCAAGAAGATAGGGAAACATCAGCAGTGGACATCATCCATCGCTCTAACTCCATCTGTGTGCCACATGTGTATTTAAGGTCCATCGTTCCATTATATGATGGTATAGTCGGCACAGTGAACTTCTCAAGATATTATTTTCTTAGAATATTTTCAATGAATGGAGTTCGGCTTGGTGCAGGTGCCCAATCTTTTTTCTTTCTGCCCCTACTCTCCTCCATCAACCATCTAACAATGTGGGCAATGTACTCTTCGTTAGCATGGTAGTCTATAGGTCGATTGTCAGGGGTTTCATCGAGTGTTTATTTCTGTTAATAGCCCTGGTTTGTCGGTTGAAGCCTAGGTTCCCCAATCTCGAGAAGAACCACTCCTGCAGAGTCCTGTTGGCATGTGATTGGTCTTACTAGGGCGGTTTGAACTTCATTTCCAGCATTTTTCTCATTTACATCAGTATTCAATTCCAATCCATCACCTTCTAGTAGAATGTCATCTTTAGAGTCAGAGACAAGCGCTACAATATTCTTTTGTAGAGTGTTTACCCCAAGATTTAGGTTTGCAACAGGTTGTCTTCCAACTGGAGGTGTACTTCCGTTACATTTTATCATAATCCTTGTAGCTCGCGAACAACCTCTTTCCGCTTTTGTCTACCATTCCTCCTATTTAAGCCTGAGATGGAGGAATTTTCCTGCTCTACAACAACTGCAGTCCCTTGTCTAGCTTTTAGGACATTTGGGGGTTGCAGTGCTAGCAAAGCATCAACCTTATTCATGAGAGCCTTTGGCTATTGGCTATTGGCTATTTTCTGGTTAAGTTTTTTAACCATTAGTTAAGCTCTTCTCTAGTGGTGACATCTTGATGGATGGGGTGGATTCCTATTATTAACCTCAGTTTGGTGGGGATTAGCTTCATCGGTACCAACTACTGATCCTAGTGACCTTCCAAATGCAGATATCTTCTTGGGAGCCATAAGAATAGCAAATCTCTAATTCTTCAAGCAAACTTTTCGGATCTTACCTCTGGATCTATCCAACCAAAGTAGATAACTAGATTTAAGCCTGAATTCAGCGTTTCTTAGTGAAAGAACCAAAATGTTAATGCCAAAAAGGATCAATGCCCAAGAGTACATTGTGAAAGCACAAGCCTTATTAGAATAGGGAAAAGATAATAGAAAACTGCAATAAATTAAAAGAAATAAGAAAGAGAGATGCAATATTTTATAGTGGTTCGATAATCTTTCGTCTACGTCCACTTTATAGCTTTATTAATGTAATTTGCTTGAGATTACAAGATATTATCAGGAGATTAAGTCACAGGTACAAGGGTTAGACATTTAAGTCCTAGAACCGCCTAAAGTAGCAGCCTTGGTAAGTATGATGTAGAGGAAGATTTGAAGAAGAGATAGAGCTTCCGCGTAGTGATGGTAGAAACCAAATCCTCTTTTTGTTGCTTTATGATTTGTACTTATAGGGATAGCTATCATATTCGTCTAGAAGGAGAACTGGAGCAGAGTTCAGATGAAGACTGAAAAGGGTATGTGAAGTCGTAAACACACCTGGATTAACTATACATGCCGGTGTCGACCTTTCTTATTGGTACCAACATCTGTAGTTAACTCCGAGTGAGTCAACTTCTTTTTTATACTTCGTCCTACCCAATTTTGGGTTGTCCAATGTTATTTCCATGTTTCGTTAGTAGGCATTGGTGATAGTTCCTTCATCACTTGGTTTCTTTACTGTTCTGACAGCTAACTCTTCAACATTTATGCTAGATTGTTCAAAACCCTTGGAAATCTCTTAAGCAAGCACAGAAGAGGTAGAGATATGTAAAGTTTGACTGGAAAACACATAGCAAGGAGAGATCATTAGCAACATGAGAGGTTGGTACTAACCTCTATGGTTAGCTCCATGTTTCTTGAGTTTTCTTTTAGATGTTCTTATCCATTATCTAAGTGTGCTTCTAAGATTTCAAGTCATTTCGTCTATGTTTCGATGTTGTACTTCCTATTGACTTCAGCTTGGTTGAAAACCTAGTTAACAATATGTTTTGTATCCATGCGATTATTATATGTTATCCTATGCGCTATGAGATATACGATAGTTATGCTTTTGATCTTAGTTACTTTATCTATGACTATTATTTTACATCTAACGGGTACCGCTATAGCACAATTTACAGGTATTGATACCAAAGGTATAAGGCAATCATCTCACTTTCTTTCGGGCTCTCACCATCACTTCCTTATACCGATCAAAGCTTGCTCTCAATTTCTGCACATTCCAATTCACTATACTTCATATCAATTGAAGCTTCATGCAGGCACACCAAACAATCAAACTAAATACATCAAGAATATATACAAATAGATCACAACGTTTTGATTGTTTTCTATTCATGAGTCATTGGTTAGTTCCTACCCATTAGCCATGGTCAATTTCTGTTCATTAACCATTTGTTCAATTTCTATTCATTTGTGTACATTAGCATTTCTATCACTCCCAAGTAGTATTCGAGCATTTGATCAATCCTATGTTGCCTTAATAACTACACAATTTGGATTTTTTATCCTTCTCGAAGTGTGTACAAAATTGCTCAGGTATTTCAAATTGATTGTTAAGATGGACGTTTGAAGTTAGTTTAAAACATTTAAGATGTTACAATTGTAGAAATTATCTCAAATTTAGTGAATGATATTAAATGATGCAAAGAAAATTTCTACATAATTTTGTTCCATTCCTTAGAACAATATACAATATTAAAGTGTAGTGCAGGATGTAACAAAAGGGATGTAGACAATCCTTTCATATGCATATATATACATGTACGTATATGTATGTACGTACGTACGTGCGTATGTATGTATGTACATGCACGTACGTACATACATATGTAAAAGAGGAATCTACATTCTAACTCTTTTGCATCTTCGATTTATGTCCAACTCATTTTTTGATATCTACAATGGACAGAACTCAAAAAGTAACTGCGCAACATCATCTCTATAAAAATAACCACATTATTATGATATCCCTAGCTCATTCAACATTGTTATTGCAAAGTAATGACTATAATAAATACTTTTAATACGTAATATGTTGTATGACTAATTTAAATGTATCCCAATACCGTAACTGTTTGCAAAGATGATGTTGATGATACATAATATCAACAAAATGTGTTAAGTCGAGGATGTACAAAGCTAAGATGCAAAACTCTAATGATATATACACATGCATACACACACTTATATGCATGCATGTATGCGTGTATGGTGTGTGTATTTGAATTACTTAAAAGAACCAAGCTTCGCTTATAAACTACAGGGAATCAGAACATCAAATGTTTTATTTAATGATAAAAACATCTACAATTTGATATTGTCCTCTAAAAAGATGCAATTTTTATAAAAAAAATTACATAAATGAAAAAAGAATAAAAATGTCTTTCAGCATCAAATTTATTGCTATTAGAAAAACTTAAGTTTCGGAATAAAATATTAAACTTACAAAATTTGACCTTGCTTACCAAGAAAAAATATGAATATTATTTTATTTGCAAAATTACAAAAATTGTTTGTTAAATATATGAACATTGGACCTATTTTTAGAACTATAAAACTTATTTGCAAAATAAATGCTCCTAATAAAATAAAATGAAATTAATTTCAACAATAGAAAATACTCTTTATGGTTTAGTTTGATTGCTCTTAATTTTCATTACCGGTAGAATTGGTCATACAATATTTTGAGAACAAAGCAGTACTAGTTTCATCTATTCCAATAGAATTTTTTTCTAATTTAGGAAAAGAGAGGTTTTTTCTCTTCTTGAGAAATAATTGAGGTATTTCTTTGCAAAATTGTGGTATTTCATAGTTAAATCAAATCGAAAAAGACATAAAGTTATCGAATTATGTGCTAATTTGGACCTGTGGAGAGTAATATTTCAAATCAATTGGAAATCACTTCTAGTCGATGGGCGTAAGTCGATAATGGGATTTCTAGTCAACTTGAGTAACAAATTCTAGATAAAAAGAGATTGAATTTTCAGTGGCAATTTCATCATTTTCAAGATGTTTTTGGAGTTTCCACCATAGAGTTATACATATTTCTAATCCGATGATAGAGATTACATTGACTAGTATGAATAGAATTGTATATGAATCATTGTAAGGGGTTTGGGATTGAGATTTCTACTTAATTTTTAGGGGTTTTTCTTTGTTTCTTCTGGAGAATTTAACAAAGTTTTGTTTGGAATAATTGTTTGGGTATATTTTTCCTTTACTTCTTATTTCTTCTCAAATCTCTTAGGAAACCTTGGCATAACCCTAACAATCAGTACAAAATCCCATTATACAAATTTTTGTTGAAGAGTGTTTGGTTATGGCCAGGATAGGTGATGATAAACTTTATGGAAAAATTGGTGGTTATGAAATGTAAAGATTGATGGTTTTCTATAACTTAATGATCTTCACCAACCATTAGAAAACAAAGGGGGGAAACCTAATGGTATAAGATAAACAAAATGGTAAACTTTGTATAAGAAGGTTGCAAATTCAATGCTTTTAAGAGAATATAGTATTTCATGTTGTTTCTAATGAAATATCTACATATACAATTTGGAAGAAATTGTAAAGAATTTATGCAAAGAACTTTGCACCAAATAAGGCTCTTCTTATGAGAAGATTGGCAAATCTAAAGCTTAAGGAAGGTGTGTTAATTGAAGATCATATTAATGACATTCAAGCAATTATGAATCATTTGGCGATTGTGAATTACAATATTGATGATAAAATACAAGCCTTGATATTGATTGGTTCGTTACTAGAAAGTTGGAAAACACTCGTGATTGCATTAAACAATCAAATTCGGATGAAGTTGATTCAATAAGTTTTGTTGTTAATAATATGCTTAATGAGAAGGCACGAAGGATGAACCTAATGAAAGGTGATTAATAAGACATTGAAAATGGAAAACCGATTGAAGAGATGCATCTTGCAAGAAGTGTTAACTGTCCAAATATGAAAAGATGGTCGAATAAATCTAACATGGAGGATTTCATTTGCTATTGCTGTAAAAAAAGCAGGTCACCAACTAAAATTTTCCAATATGCGAAAAAAGAGATAAAAAGGGTGTGAAAACATTAGAGGAATAATAAAATAAGCTTGGGCATGATAGCGATTACAAGATAAATTTTAGCATTAGTAATGATGCGCCTTATGTTGATGAAGAAAAAGAAAATGATTGGATGTTTGATTCTGATGCATGTTTCCATATATGTAACCAAAAGGGAGCATTTATTAATTATAAAGAGCAAGAAAACAAGGTAGAGTCCTCCAACTGTGGAGATGTTGAGGTGAAGATTTTAGGTTCAGTTAGGTTGAAGATCTATGATGAAAATAGGGCGAAACTCGCGTGAGTTAGGAATGCCCTAGAAATTAAGCATAATCTTATTTTAGTAGGGAAGTTTAAAGAAAAGGTTATGACTGCTCAACTTGAGGTGGAGTCACAAGGGTGTAGAAGTCAAATAGGGAGGTGTTGCAGGCAAAACAAGGAAGCAACAATGTGTATAAACTACTTGGAAGAACGACGAAGAGTGTAGGGTCTTATTAAAGTGGAGTTGTAGAGACATATTTTTCTGAATTAAGGTGGAGCACACAATGAAAAACCATAAAGCCTACAAGCAATTCTAATTTATTGATGATACACATATTCGATTATGGGACATGCATAATTAAATGATTTAGAGGTTGGTTAAGTTTTTTTGTCGATGGAGGCATTTTTTTCTATGGTGATATTGGATAGTGCTTGGAGCATAAGGTTTTATGTAGAGTTTGGAAGGCTTACATAGAAATAAAGTTTCAATATAGAGATTGTTATGATAGTTAATACAATATTACCAAAACAAAGTAGAAAGGCATCATGTGGAGAAACAAAACATACCAAAAAAGGAATAAAGGGGAGAGAGAGAGAGAGAGAGAGTCAGAAGCCCTAATCGACTGGTTGAATCCACTAATCTACTGGAACTATTTTCAGTTGACTGGTGAACGCACCCATCGACTGAATTTTATGCTAGTTTAGACCTACGGAGTAACGGGCACTAGTCGGTTGATAGGATTTCCAATCGACTGAATCGACAAATTCTAAAGAAATCGAGCTTCGAATTTTCAAGAGTAATTTTGTCGTTTTGGTTATTTTTGAAGATTCCATCTTAGATTTATTCATATATTAGATCCAATGATAGAGATTACTTTAGACTAATATATACATGCTCGTATAAGGGTTGTAATGTAGAAGGAGGAAAGTTATCATTCTAGGATTTTAGGATTGATATTTTCTCTCAATTTTTAGGGGTTTTTCTTTGTAATCTTCTAGTGGATTTAATATATTTTCGTTTGTAGGAATTGTTTATGTATTGTTTTTTTTTACTTCTTATCTATTCCCAAATCTAATTGTGTAGAGATCTTGGGATAACCCTAAATATTAACATGTTATATGATGGTGAGAATAAAGGAGAGATCCATGATATGTTACAGACTAATCCAACAATAACATAAGCATTTTATTCAAAACAAAGAAAAGGCAATGAATTAATTTGTCTAACATAAAGTTAATCATGTATTACATGTCAATCAAGGTATCATAACTTTCTAGTTTATCACTAAGGCTCCACTTCAAAATTTTATAGTATCAGTTATATGGGTTTTAAGGGTAACAGTTTCGAATGTTAATGATCATAGCAATTTTAATAGGATTATACAAAGTGCTGTTAAACCAACCAACACATGCTTAAGAATTTAATATATATAATATTTTATGAGTTATCCACGTTATTTCATATACTTTATTTTATTTATTCTCTAATTTATTTTTTAATTCAGTTTTGAATATAAAGATTAATTTTTCAACATATTTACTATGAATATAATTGGAAGAAAAAAGTAGAAACCCTTAAAACGTACCAGTTTGATGGGCTGGGAATTACCATCAAATCACACTAGGAATGGCAATGGGGCGGGTTTTTAGTGCCCCATACCCGTCTCGGACTTTTTAGACCTCGCCCCAGACCTGCCCCAGACCCGCCCCGTAGACCCGGTGTGGGTTTGGAATTTTGCTCCGTACCCAGAACCCGTACGGGTCAGGGTAGACCCGACCCTCCCCAAGACCCGACCCTCCCCAAGACCCGATGAGTCTCATGTATTGATTCAAAATTTTGTACCAACATACATATATTTATTTGTTTATACTCGTTATCACCAAATAATACATGAAATACAAATAACAACGTGTCTAAGGAAAGTTAGTAAAAATGATGTGTACAATAACAATTCAGAAAGAATATACATATGTTATTGTATAATTATCAATGATGCAACTTAATACTCTAATTTTTTATATAGATTATTTATTGTAACATTTTAATATCCATGCTAGAATCACTAATATCTAAGAAGATTAATAAATCATTATAGTAATAAAGCAGTTTCATGAGATGTTAGTAGTACGGGTCGGGTCATCTGAGCCCCGACCCGACCCTAGACCCGGAGCACTCAAGAACGGGTCACTGGTCTACCCACCCCAACGACCCAATAGGGCGGGTCTGGATGGGCCAAAGCAGGGGCGGGTCAACCGGGTTTGGACCCTAGACCTGCCCCATTTCCATCCCTAAATCACAGTACACTGGTTTCATAACCAATAAGAATCAATAAGAAAAATACTTGCAAGCAAGAGTTATGTCAACGCATGACATACATAATAGTTCAAACTAATCAAAGGCGATGAAAGGAAAAACCTTTTGGCCAGAGCATAAAGTAATAACAATCCCTTCCACGAAAAATTCTAAAATGGGAGAATGTCGGAAAGAAACAGGCTTTTATGTTAATATTCAGACTTAGCATAATGCTTTTGCACTAAATCCTCCATGGAATTTAACAGCGAAGGTAAATGGACAAAGAGTCAATGATTGTCGGCACTAAATGTTGTGTCCAACAATAAATTTCACCTTCAATAGGCTAACTAGATCGGTGGTGGAAAAACAGAATAATAATTACACTCACCTTTCAAAGGAGGCAAGATATTTAATAGGATAATGGTTTAAATTAAATTAATGGATGGACCACTTGCTTGCTAAAATTTAGAAAAAAGAATCACTAATATAGAATCAAATATTCAAACAATATTGAATATCCATTATATAAGTAAGAAGGCAATATATTTTTTCTATAAAACTCAAAATGTTATTAAAATTTCATAACTCTTGTTCTTTGATGATTTTCGAAATATTCAAAATGTTTTTAATAATCATTTCACTCAGATAAATAAAACTAAAATAAAATAAGCCACTTTTACAAAATTAATTCAATGTACAAAAGAACAATCAAAGACTAATTATTAAATACCATATTTTATAATAAGAAATCGGTTAAAAAATCAAAAATTAGAAAATTATAATTGCTATGAATATCGGAATTTTTCGAAGTAGTATTTAAAAAATTCAAAAACTTCACTATATGTATATATGCATATGTATGTGTATGAGAGATAATCATCTTATTTAAAACAAAATAAGCTATCAAAGATAATTTGATATACCTTTTTTTCTTAGTGAACATCAAGAAATTTCATGTAATATTCCGGAATTTTATCGTTTTGATTTTGAATATTTTAATAATCCGTGTTTAAAAATCTAATTAAGTAACTCATATTCAAATATATTTGTTATTTAAATATTTGAATTGTGAATTAAATATTAATTAAATGGATTTAATAGCCTTATTTAACACCTTTTTATTAAGAAATAATATTAATGAACACATTTTGTAAATATATTTACAATAATAAACGGTTCGAATAAATAATAAGAAAAAACCCATTGTTATTAAAATGACTTGATTTTATTATAGTAGATGTATTTTACAGCAATTATTGATATTTTTGAAATTTCACATAATGAAATAATCTACGTAATTTATTGTTGATTTGTGATCGTGTCTCGTATTTTGGTGCATGATCATATTTTTATTTCTGTCATTCACAGTACGTAAACGGAATATTGTGTAGCGGAGCACCGCAAATATCTCTTTTCAAAACCTTTTAAAAATCAAATCGAAATTCAAAATTTGAGGATGATGTGATGTTGGCTTGTAAAATTTGGTTTACTTGAAATTTTTGTTTAACTTGAATTAGAAGTAAAGAATACGGATTTTGTTTTTAAAGGCAAATGACTTCAAACATTCAAAAAGATTCACTTTCTTCTTTCTTTTTTCCCTTTGCATCTTTCCCTCTTATCACTTTCTTCCTGAGACCAAATAACGTGAATGGCTACAACATTCTAAAATCAAAATCAAATCACGTACTCCACAAAATATTGTAAAACTTAAATCTTTGAACTCATGTGAGTTAGGACTTCAATTTAGTGTGTGCTTTGAAGGGTGCAATGATGATTTAGGGAGATTGACATAGCAAGGTTGTGCTAGGTTTATAGGTAGATGGAGTTTGGAGCCGCGGTTGGAGGATCGAGAGGTGGCGTTCGAAATTTGGTTAGAAGTGGAGTGGAATGAGGTTGTTCGAAGCTTATGCGGTTCATGTTGGTGATATGCGATGTTGTGAAAGAGGAGAGGGCTGCTCGAGGTCGCCACGATTGAGAGGACGCTAGAGGTAGATTCAAAGGTAGTGTTGAACTTGTGGCACAAAGACGAGTGGATTGACGTTGGTGTGGAGTGCTCCGATGCTTCAAGGGAGAAGGCGGCCTCGGTAGTTCGAAGAGGCAAGGAATGGTTGGTTTTTGATTTTGGTGATCAAGCATTGAATGTTAGTGTACAATGCATAGAGATGGAGGAAATGAGTTTGATGGAGTCGACGGTTCTTTGATTCGTCGAGAGGTGGTGCAAAATTTAGTGATGGGAATCACGAGTATGGATGTATGTCTGTCTGTTATCTCGTGCATGTAAAGTGAAACATTTGAAATTGACGAAGAAGAGTTTTAATATGGGCAATTAGTGTTAATTAAGTAACTAGTTAAATTAATTATTTTAATCGATTCAAAATCTTACAAATTAAATAACATTTCCATGTAAGGTTGGATTCGGATGCGGTAGATTGCCTTGGAATCGTACCGATGTTTTCTTCATATTGGAATTGGATTTGTTAAATTTGTTGTTTAATTTTTATTCAAAATCGAACTTCGTTCGTTCCTAGATCAAACCGTAACGCGAAAGCGTCAACTGGAATTTTGGCGATGTTACTCACCTCTAAATAAAGTGTATGATATCCGTGTTGTTATAGATTACTATTGAATGCTTGGATGATAGCTGATAATTTTAATGTAGTATAAATTAATTATAAAATTATAGTGATTCGATTTAATTACGTTTAACATAGTTAAATTAGTTATACTTCGTTGTGATATCTATTTAGTAGAATAAAACAGCATTTTGCGATAATTAAATTGAATAGATTATTTTGGACATCTATTGAGCAAAATAAACCACCGTTTTGTGATAGCAAAGTAAAACAATTATTTTTTGTTCTGATTTAATACCTGCTTAATAGCGGATGACATAAATAACCACTTTATCGCAGAGATAAAAAGAAGAAGTCGGAGTGTTTTTGAAGCGAATAGGTCGTTACGGAAAACTTTAAAAATACACATACATATATGTGATTTACAGGGGACTTTTGTAGAAAACCCTAAGGGGTTTCCCGCTATAATTAATTAATTATTATATGCAACTTACTTGCATTCTTATATCACTTATTTTGATGTTTGGTTAAAATATTTGCAGGTTACTATTTGATTTGGTAAGTGTCGTTATAGTGATGTTCGCTATACCGTCACTTATGAAATATCCTCTCCATAAAACATTTGTGTGTAAAACTTGTGCTTTACAAAATAAACGTTTGGTCACGATTTTGCACTTTGAAAGTTGTATAAACTGTGTTTTCAAATATTTTGAGAATTTTAGAAATAAAGGTTAAGTATTGATTTAAATTTATAAAAGATGTTATAAATTTGATTTATTACCTTTAGGTATAATTAATGTTTTTAATTTATAAATGAATATATATTTGATTTATTATTTTTTGGCATGATTATTGTTTTTTAAATACATAAAAGGATTATAACTTAATTTATTGTCTTTATTAATAAGGTTTTGAATTTGTAAATGATAAGTTTATAAATGTGGAAATTTCTAAAAAGGAATGTTTAAAAACAAAGCTCAGTGTGAGTCTCAGTACACTTAAAATTCTAATATGCCCTTTTAAAAGAATATTTTGAACAATGTGTTTAAAATGTTTTATAAATAATTATGACGAGAAAATCAAGCACAAATAAGAACTAAATGTTTTAAAAGCTTTATTTGTTTATTGGTGACAAGTGCATGCGATCTAATCACCATGTACAATCATTCGTTGATTTTCGATAGTTCATTTCTTAACTATCGATTTTGATATCATTCTTTATGCTTCTTAAATCTAAAATGATTTGTCGCTCATTTTGATCATTAGTATTCAACAATGCGGATAACTGAAACTAAGAAGCGAGTGGGAGTCAAGCCATGTGGATCGCACCTGTTAGGGTATATTCACATTTGTCTAGAAATTTGTTGGTAGCATGCAAGCGATGATGTGAGTATATTCATATGCTCGTGTAAGGTGGGGTCCAACTTGAAAGTTCCCGAAAGTGATGCATGTTTGGAATGGACTCTCAAGTATATTTTATCTGGATATATACTTTCATTGTAAGGACCGCACCCTTCTAGTCATGTTGGATAAATTCATTCTCCTTATTTCGATTCAAATTTTGTAATTAATCTTCTTTTATTTTGCATATCGTCATTCCAAGATAATTTGTTGCTCATCTAAGCGTTGATATCCTTTGTTGGAAATGATTAAAATCAAACAGCGAGTGAACGTCAAGCTATGTGGGGTTACTCCCATTAGGGTATCTTCAAATGTACTCTAGATTGGATTCACCTATATACACAGAGATATGAAATACTTGGATACGCGATAGGGTTGGCGGGGTTCGGCTTGTACATTTTTCGAAAACCATCGTAGTTCTCATATATATTTCTTGAGGTATACTTCCGGTAAGAGGGTGCTCCCTCCCAGTCATTGTTAAAAAAATTCATTTTCCATATTTGATTCAATTCTTTGAATTGTTTTTCTAATTGCATCGAGAAGTGTCAGCAGCTCTTCTCGATGTTTAATTATTTGTGTCCATTACTTAAATTTGGATTTTTATCTTGTTTATACCCACTCTTTCAAGTTGGGTTTTGTTCTAATTATTTCCGTTCTTTCATCTATGAATGTTGTTCTTGTGTGGTAAAATCCCATTCTGCGTTTAGCGGCGTGGTCTCGCAGAATTATTAAATGTTTGCCATATTACTTGAGATTTCTCACACTGGTTTTCCAAACTAATCCTGGAGTTATTTTTATTATAATGCTTGGGTCAGACCGAGTATTTTTCCAAGTTGTCATGGTTGAACATGGAGCTTATGGAGCAGAGGTAGATGTTCACCTACCGTAATATTTTTATTTTTCGTTTTATAATTATATATATCTATCAACAATTGTAATGTCAGGAAATTATAACTGTCCAGTTGATAGTTTTTTTTTAACTCTGTATCTTGAAGTGATAATTTACCCTATCTTTATTACATTGTATGTTGTCATTTCCACTGTGAGATTTTGTTTTCCTCGTTTTTCCTTTTATTTTACATAACAGTCTGCCTATTCAATGATTGGATGTTCGGAATTGGAGTAACGTGGATGTATTTGGTGCCACCTTTCGATGGTCGAAAATGTGGGTCATTACATTATGTACTAGAGCTAAATGTTAAGAAAGAACCTGGATTTGGTAGGGTATGGCTGATTAGAGATAGGGTAAGCGACACCTTAGGATGAGTTTGAGAGTATTATGTATACGAGAGCGTATTTGTTATTGCTATAAAAACATATTGTGTTAATTGGTCTATTGAGTTGTTTATGAACTCTGGTCGAGATGTGTGATGTAACGACCCTAGATTTTAATTTAATTTAAATTGATAATTAAATGAAATTTTGAATAAAAAAATTGTAAAATTGATTATAAATGGTAGCGAGTTACCCCGATTCAAACAGAAAATATATTAAGTCGTATAAATTTGAAAATTTGAATATATATGAATATATATGTATATATTGGATTTGAAATAAAATCTTAAATAAATGTTTTTTTTAAAATAAATAGAAATAGAAATGAGAATATTTATATATCATGAATTATAAACTATGAAGTGAATAAAATTAGACGAATTTCAAATAACATAGGGACTATAGAAATTTATTTACATTATAAAGCAATGTACAAAGCAAAGAAATAAATATGAAGTGATGGCACTAGAATAAAATTTAACAACATAATAAAAATAGAAATGTGTTCATATGACAAAATAACAAGGCAAAGTAATAAAGCTTTAGAAAAAATAAATAAATACATTCAAATAAAAATAGCAACTTTATATCTATATAACATCAGTAGGCTTGCAAAAGTAGAAAACATAAGTAACAAAAGAAGTATAAAAACAAACTACAACTCATACAAACAAATACAAATATAAGCATAAACAAAACAAACTCAATATAATGCAGCCTGTAGATAAGTATGCAAGGCAAATATCTATGTACAAAATATAATATATCTCAGCCACCATAACATAGCATATCACCCATACCTAAGTATAAACAAATCAAACATAAACAAATACATTTATATGTATAAACAAATACAAGCCATCACTATCATCTCAAATTTGTACAGCTGAAATGGAGTATGGAGAGGAAAGTATATATGTACAAGGAAATAAATGCAATACATCTCAACATTTAATGCAACATACTTCAGCCATGCTTATTAAATAGATAAAGATATCACATGTACCAGTTTTGTATACCCTGTATACTTCTATCCCAATAGGCTTCTTTCTTTATATAGTCCTCTTCCTCTCAGTTTTGTTCGTTCCAAACCGCTAAAGTAGTATCATCTATAATTTAAACAAAACTTCAGTAAAACAATAATGCAAATCAGATCAAATTTAAAAGCTTCAGCTAACAACTCAAGACAGTTTCAAAATTGTGAGTAACTCAACCCAGTTTTCTATGTTTATTGAAATGCCTGTGAGTAACTATATTTTCAAAATTTTAAGGGGATGAAATTGTTGTGGATACACTTGTGAATGGGTATGAATGTATCTGTATATATATAGATGCTCTGTGAATGATGGAGGCATCTGTGTGCAAGCTGCTATTTTTTTTTTCTCTGTCTCAGTTTCAAAACACAAAATTTTGATTTCAAAAATCCTTCTCTTCCAATCTAGTTACTTTCTGGATGTATGGTTAAAACAAAAAGTGATTGGAATAGCCTATACTTGGGATTAAGATTTTATTGAAGAAAAAAACAAATTGTTTTTAGCTCAGGAACTCAAGAAATCTAACAACATTCTTCAATGGGTTAAATTTCAAACTTCATGATTTACAAATTCAGGTATACGAATGAAACCTTTATACTAAAACATGATTTTTAAAGTTTAAATCGTGATTTTTAGATGAGTGAGGAGAGAGCAGTTCAGGTGGTTCGAATTTTCTTTCCTTTGTCAAGCTCAGGCGATCGTGCGAATGAAGGAGGTCGTAGTTCTCAGGGGTGGTAGCGGGGCAAACGTAGATGCGAGGAAAAATACTAGGTGGTGGTCCAGTTAACCGTGGAGGCGGCGGCAAGGGGTTTAAATTTGTAAACCTAATTTTTAGAATGGTCAGGGAATTGAACGAGGCGGTATTTCTCGTGCATCGAGTTGCACGAGGCTGGGGGTGTGGAGGCTGGGGTGTAGATGAGGCGGTGGCCGGAGTTGCACGAACTCCGGTGGTTGAGGCGTCGAACACGAGACGTTGACAGGCTTCGAGTGGAAGTCCTGTACTTGTTCCAGGTTTTGGCATTGAACTCGATTTCAATTTTCGTGTGAAGGAGGGAGATTTGGTGGGTTGGAGTGTATGAATGGATGATCGTGGTCGTGTAGATGATCGTGGTGATGGTCAGAACGTCGCACGGCGACCGTGCATGTGCACGGTGCAGTAGTTCGTCAGGTGAAGTTTTGTGGGTTGCAGTGTTTTTTTAGCTCGAGTTTCTCTCGGGTAATTTGAGGGTTGGACTCGGAGTTGTTTGTTAATTGACTCGAAGCATGTTGAAGATGTCTCGGGTAAATTTGTATTGCTACAGATTTTTGTAAAACCTGTCTGAGATTTGAAAATTTAAAGCAAATTTAAAATGAAATTTAAAATTCAAACTAGATTTAAAAACAGGTTTATAAATCCAGTTTGAAATGTGGATTCAAATTCACTTTTGAATTCTAATCTGAAATGTAATAAAGTTTTAAATAATTAAATATTGGTTTCAGGTTTTTAAACCTGGCAGTTTCAGATTCTAAATTCAATTTAAATTTGAAACCAGAATTTAGACAGGGGTTAAATTCAAAGTTAAGTTTATATTCAAATAGAACTTTGAATCTTAAAGTTTTAAAAAGGAAATTTAATTTTAAATCAAAGTTGCAAAGATTTAGGAGGTGGGTTTTCAGGTTCTACACCTGACAGTTTCTATTTTTATAATCTAATTTAAAAATCTGAAACATAATTTAAACTAAGTTTAAATTTAAAAGTAAAGTTTAGTTTTCAAATAAACTGTTGAAATCTTAAATGATTTTAAAATGAAATTTGAATTTAAATTTAAAGTGTAAGCTTAAAATACACTTGAATGATTAATGAAATCATTAATAAAGGAATTGATTTTATTAGAGACAATTAAGGCATTAAGTGATAAAGATTAATTTGTAATTAACGATTTATGGTTATAGGATGATTGCTTAATGGTAAGAAATTAAAGATTTAATTTCTTAAAATGATTTAATTAAGGGGTTAATTAATTATGTAATTGGTTTAAGGGTTGATTAAATTAATATGATTTATTAAAAATAATTTAACTAATTAAAGTGTTTGATAAATTAATTTATATCAAACGATTTGAAATTTATAAATCAGGATTTGGATTATTAATTCATAAGTAATCAATTTAATTGGGGATAAATTGAATTAATTAGGATTAGATGAATAAATAAATCCTGCTTATAAATGATTATTAAATGCTCGACCTTACTTATGAATGATTGTATTGTATGAGATGCCTTGAATTGATTGTCCTATCTGATTTGTGATATTTTGTTATGTGGATTGAGTTGTGTATGATTCATTCATTGATTTTTATTTGTATATTATCTGTGAATCTGTGATAATGATGATGTTGCACTATTGTGTTAAACCCTGGACCACACCATACACATACAATTATGGATTTCACGAGGAAATCGGTTAAGTCACAGATGTTTGAAATAGTTTTAAATTTGAATTTTTAAATTCAAATATTTTGGAAATGGAATCGGAATAAAAGTGAAAAGCTTTTGGAATGGAATTTCAAAATAAATAAAAATTATTATTTTTAAATTACTTGATTAAGTTTTGGAATTTAAATAATTTGATTTAAATTTAAATTCAATACTTGAAATTGAATTCTATGATTTGAAATTAGGGATTAAAGATGTTATATTGGTTATATAGGGATTAAACCACTTTTAAGTATTGTTTTTGGGAATTTGAATTTAACCCAAGGATTTCAACTCGTATAAATGAATCAGATTTCCAAAATGAAAACTGTTGTTTTCAAATGATAAACACTTTTAGATAAGAAATGAGATTCCAGTTAATTAGGGGAATTTCAAGATTGAATAGAGAAATGATTTTCCTAAGTTATGAATGAATTCTTTTTGAAAGCTATGAATTAAATCTGTTTATTTTTAACAGATTTAAATTGATGATTTGTTTAAATCAAATCGAAATGAAATTGTTTTGAAAGCTATAAGTTAAATCTTTGATTTGAAGATTTAACGAGTAAAATTGAAATGAAAATTGATTTGGAAAATCTGTGAATGAATCTTTTGTTTAAAAGATTAAAATGTGAAAATGAATCTTTTTGTTTAAAGATTGAAATGGTAATTGGATTAAACCATTTGAAAGAAAGTTTTGAATTATTAAGTTGTGACTTAATTGAAGTCCCATTATCCATATGTTTTTGAAATACTGCGCTCACTGTTCGGTTTAGCCGGGAGAGGACCTTTGTGTCATATATCCCATTCCGAATATGTGATATGTCATTATGGATAGCATTTGAAGACCGGTGTTGAAGACCGGGTATTTGCGAGAGCGATAGGATGACCTATCGATTGTCTCTGCACTGGGTAGCTCCTGGTATAGAGATTCCCTAAGTGATGGGAAATCCGATCGGGATTGTGAATACCCGGATTGCAAGGACTTCTTTGGAAGTGCCTTCGGTTCTGTTCGAACCCAGAACAGACTTGTATGGATAGTATGTCTGACATTACAAATTGAGATATAAAGCCGATTTCTTTCAAATGTATTTCTGTTGGTGGCGGAGAATTTATTCTCTTAGCTTAACACCCTTCTCTGAGACGTACGAGCTCAGAGGTTATATAGTTGAAGGTTATCAGCGATATATTCCCAATTTGGTAATGTGACATGCTGGGTGTTGCTGTGAAATGACCATTGTGTTGATTATTTGTGATAGGATCATTTGTTTGATCGTCTATCTTGGTGATCATTTCTATGATCATTTGTTGACCCAAAGCATGGCTTTTGTATAAAGTATGTTTTTGTGGACGAGACTTCGTCGAGCCTCACACCCCGGAAATGGTCAAAACAGGAAAGATGCGGCAAGGTTATGAGGGGTAGCGCCCTTTAGGGTATGTGCATTTCCTTCTGGAAAAGGGTGGTATCATGGTATGGAGCCCAGATACTTACTTATGTTGAAACACTTTATTTATGATTGTGTGAATTGATTACGAGCGCTCGGTGAAAGGTCCCAAAGGACCGGGGGATGGCATATTCGGTCAGTTGTTACTCAGTTAGGGGTAACCCGGCCTTGTGTTGGCAGAGATCCGGTTTGGTTCTCGGGGATGTCCTTCCAGAGGCATTCTCATGTGGCAATGGGAAGTTCCTTGGCCTGACCATTTGTTGGAAATCCAATTCCCAATACGAAACCCTGTACGGTTTTAGTTGTAGAACCTGCCATTTACTTATGGTGGTCACCACTGTTTAGATGGTAGCTATAGTAGGCATACGATAATGGTCGTATGTTGGCTAAGATTTATATCTTTACTTTCGAAATAATTTTTCCTACACTATGCACTAGTAATAATATCAAATGTTTCTTTTTAATGCGTATCAAGCATCTTTGACTATCATAAGGAGAAATCTCCTCCGATTCTGCGTTTGCATTGTGTGTGTGTGCGGGAGGCCTTATGGTAGTCTCATTTTTCAAAAGCATTGCGAATTGACTTTAAAATCTTTTGTTGATTGTTTAAAAGATAAACTGTTTTTGTTGCTCACACCAGTCTCACGACTGATCCGGAGTTTATTGTTTTCTTTCCTAAACTCTGGGTGCTCATTATTTTCTACACGAGCAGTCTAGAGTTGGGTTTTTCAGATAGTCAGGTTTAGTAGATTATCTAGAGTTAGTTCAGTCTTTGGATCGCACCAGTCTTGCTCGTCTTGGTGCATCGTTATTGGGAGTTCGAGCTATTGCTGGATTGATTCTTGGAAATGGAGTTGCAGTTCTCAGAGTTCTCTTTTGAAGACTATCTTAGAGTTATATTGTTCCGCTGCTGGATGTTATCTATTTTTCTTTTCCGCTGCTATTTTTACTGTATCATATCTCTGATGTATATTGATATCTATTGGATCATCTGTTGTATCAGATATTGTATCTGTGTTGTATATCAATTTATTATTCTTTTATTCTGCTGTGTTGTTTACTTAATGTTGTTATAAGCTCCGGCGAATCGGATTTGAACGGTCGAATCTATGGCATTCGAATACGATATGAAGTATGGATGTCGATTTTCGAGCGGGCAAAATCCGAAACGACACATTTGGTATCAGAGCTAAGGTTAAACTTTAGCTCAGGAGTATAACACATTAAATAGCTCATTAGAGATAGGGTGAAGTAAACCCTAGAATGAGTATATCCCTAAGATATCCGTTTGAACGCCTCAGTAAATTCTCTTGCTATCCACTGATAGTGAGTATGAGTGCAAGAAGAGAACGAGATAGGGGACAGGAAAATACGACTATAAATGGCCAATGCCCTGCAACAGTGGATACAACTTTCTCTATCTATTTTCTTTGATTCATTTCCAAATTCTTTTGATTGCTTCGTACCAGCTACAAGAAGAAGTTTTGGTATGGTGATGCTCTACGAATCGTTGTAGAAGATCTTACTTCGTATCATCATCTGATTTCTTATCAGTTTTTGATTTAAACCTTAATGAATTTGAAATTGGAAATTTTAAATGAATTGGAAATTTTAAAATTGAGTTAAAATTGATTAATAAAATATAAAGGATAAATTGAATTGTATTGATAAAGCGATTTCGTTTAAAACCAAATTTGAAATTCTGTTGTAATTTCGTGGGTTGGTCGAAGTCCGAAGAGGGACAAATTGGTATATATTTTAAGATATTTCGACTTGAATTTGGAATCCATATCTTGTATTTGAGAAATTGTAGAGATTGAGTCTATCTCTGTGTTGTTTTCGTGCCTGCGAATTTCGAGGACGAAATTCTTTTAAGGGGGGAAGTTTGTAACGACCCTAGATTTTAATTTAATTTAAATTGATAATTAAATGAAATTTTGATTAAAAAAATTGTAAAATTGATTATAAATGGTAGCGAGTTACCCCGATTCAAACAGAAAATATATTAAGTCATATAAATTTGAAAATTTGTATATATGTGAATATATATGTATATATTGGATTTGAAATAAAATCTTAAATAAATGTTTTTTTAAAAAATAAATAGAAATAGAAATGAGAATATTTATATATGATGAATTATAAACTATGAAGTGAATAAAATTAGACGAATTTCAAATAACATAGGGACTATAGAAATTTATTTACATTATAAAGCAATGTACAAAGCAAAGAAATAAATATGAAGTGATGGCACTAGAATAAAATTTAACAACATAATAAAAATAGAAATGTGTTCATATGACAAAATAACAAGGCAAAGTAATAAAGCTTTAGAAAAAATAAATAAATACATTCAAATAAAAATAGCAACTTTATATCTATATAACATCGGTAGGCTTGCAAAAGTAGAAAACATAAGTAACAAAAGAAGTATAAAAACAAACTACAACTCATACAAACAAATACAAATATAAGCATAAACAAAACAAACTCAATATAATGCAGCCTGTAGATAAGTATGCCAGGCAAATATCTATGTACAAAATATAATATATCTCAGCCACCATAACAAAGCATATCACCCATACCTAAGTATAAACAAATCAAACATAAACAAATACATTTATATGTATAAACAAATACAAGCCATCACTATCATCTCAAATTTGTACAGCTGAAATGGAGTATGGAGACGAAAGTATATATGTACAAGGAAATAAATGCAATACATCTCAACATTTAATGCAACATACTTTAGCCATGCTTATTAAATAGATAAAGATATCACATGTACCAGTTTTGTATACCCTGTATACTTCTATCCCAATAGGCTTCTTTCTTTATATAGTCCTCTTCCTCTCAGTTTTGTTCGTTCCAAACTGCTAAAGTAGTATCATCTATAATTTAAACAAAAATTCAGTAAAAACAACAATGCAAATCAGATCAAATTTAAAAGCTTCAGCTAACAACTCAAGACAGTTTCAAAATTGTGAGTAACTCAACCCAGTTTTCTATGTTTATTGAAATGCCTGTGAGTAACTATATTTTCAAAATTTTAAGGGGATGAAATTGTTGTGGATACACTTGTGAATGGGTATGAATGTATCTGTATATATATAGATGCTCTGTGAATGATGGAGGCATCTGTGTGCAAGCAGCTATTTTTTTTTTCTCCGTCTCAGTTTCAAAACACAAAATTTTGATTTCAAAAATCCTTCTCTTCCAATCTAGTTACTTTCTGGATGTATGGTTAAAACAAAAGGTGATTGGAATAGCCTATACTTGGGATTAAGATTTTATTCAAGAAAAAAACAAATTGTTTTTAGCTCAGGAACTCAAGAAATCTAACAACATTCTTCAATGGGTTAAATTTCAAACTTTATGATTTACAAATTCAGGTATGCGAATGAAACCTTTATACTAAAACGTGATTTTTAAAGTTTAAATCGTGATTTTTAGATGAGTGAGGAGAGAGCAGTTCAGGTGGTTCGAATTTTCTTTCCTTTGTCAAGCTCAGGCGATCGTGCGAATGAAGGAGGTCGTAGTTCTCAGGGGTGGTAGCGGAGCAAACGTAGATGCGAGGAAAAATACTAGGTGGTGGTCCGGTTCACCGTGGAGGCGGCGGCAAGGGGTTTAAATTTGTAAACCTAATTTTTATAATGGTCAGGGAATTGAACGAGGCGGTATTTCTCGTGCACCGAGTTGCACGAGGCTGGGGGTGATGGAGTCTGGGGTGTAGATGAGGCGGTGGCCGGAGTTGCACGAACTCTGGTGGTTGAGGCGTCGAACACGAGACGTTGACAGGCTTCGAGTGGAAGTCCTGTACTTGTTCCAGGTTTTGGCATTGAACTCGATTTCAATTTTCGTGTGAAGGAGGGAGATTTGGTGGGTTGGAGTGTATGAATGGATGATCGTGGTCGTGTAGATGATCGTGGTGATGGTCAGAACGTCGCACGGCGACCGTGCATGTGCACGGTGCAGTAGTTCGTCAGGTGAAGTTTTGTGGGTTGCAGTGTTTTTTTAGCTCGAGTTTCTCTCGGGTAATTTAAGGGTTGGACTCGGAGTTGTTTGTTAATTGACTCGAAGCATGTTGAAGATGTCTCGGGTAAATTTGTATTGCTACAGATTTTCGTAAAACCTGTCTGAGATTTGAAAATTTAAAGCAAATTTAAAATGAAATTTAAAATTCAAACTAGATTTAAAAACAGGTTTATAAATCCAGTTTGAAATGTGGATTCAAATTCACTTTTGAATTCTAATCTGAAATGTAATAAAGTTTTAAATAATTAAATATTGGTTTCAGGTTTTTAAACCTGGCAGTTTCAGATTCTAAATTCAATTTAAATTTGAAACCAGAATTTAGACAGGGGTTAAATTCAAAGTTAAGTTTATATTCAAATAGAACTTTGAATCTTAAAGTTTTAAAAAGGAAATTTAATTTTAAATCAAAGTTGCAAAGATTTAGGAGGTGGGTTTTCAGGTTCTACACCTGACAGTTTCTATTTTTATAATCTAATTTAAAAATCTGAAACATAATTTAAACTAAGTTTAAATTTAAAAGTAAAGTTTAGTTTTCAAATAAACTGTTGAAATCTTAAATGATTTTAAAATGAAATTTGAATTTAAATTTAAAGTGTAAGCTTAAAATACACTTGAATGATTAATGAAATCATTAATAAAGGAATTGATTTTATTAGAGACAATTAAGGCATTAAGTGATAAAGATTAATTTGTAATTAACGATTTATGGTTATAGGATGATTGCTTAATGGTAAGAAATTAAAGATTTAATTTCTTAAAATGATTTAATTAAGGGGTTAATTAATTATGTAATTGGTTTAAGGGTTGATTAAATTAATATGATTTATTAAAAATAATTTAACTAATTAAAGTGTTTGATAAATTAATTTATATCAAACGATTTGAAATTTATAAATCAGGATTTGGATTATTAATTCATAAGTAATCAATTTAATTGGGGATAAATTGAATTAATTAGGATTAGATGAATAAATAAATCCTGCTTATAAATGATTATTAAATGCTCGACCTTACTTATGAATGATTGTATTGTATGAGATGCCTTGAATTGATTGTCCTATCTGATTTGTGATATTTTGTTATGTGGATTGAGCTGTGTATGATTCATTCATTGATTTTTATTTGTATATTATCTGTGAATCTATGATAATGATGATGTTGCACTATTGTGTTAAACCCTGGACCACACCATACACACACAATTATGGATTTCACGAGGAAATCGGTTAAGTCACAGATGTTTGAAATAGTTTTAAATTTGAATTTTTAAATTCAAATATTTTGGAAATGGAATCGGAATAAAAGTGAAAAGCTTTTGGAATGGAATTTCAAAATAAAAAAAAATTATTATTTTTAAATTACTTGATTAAGTTTTAGAATTTAAATAATTTGATTTAAATTTAAATTCAATACTTGAAATTGAATTCTATGATTTGAAATTAGGGATTAAAGATGTTATATTGGTTATATAGGGATTAAACCACTTTTAAGTATTGTTTTTGGGAATTTGAATTTAACCCAAGGATTTCAACTCGTATAAATGAATCAGATTTCCAAAATGAAAACTGTTGTTTTCAAATGATAAACACTTTTAGATAAGAAATGAGATTCCAGTTAATTAGGGGAATTTCAAGATTGAATAGAGAAATGATTTTCCTAAGTTATGAATGAATTCTTTTTGAAAGCTATGAATTAAATCTGTTTATTTTTAACAGATTTAAATTGATGATTTGTTTAAATCAAATCGAAATGAAATTGTTTTGAAAGCTATAAGTTAAATCTTTGATTTGAAGATTTAACTAGTAAAATTGAAATGAAAATTGATTTGGAAAATCTGTGAATGAATCTTTTGTTTAAAAGATTAAAATGTGAAAATGAATCTTTTTGTTTAAAGATTGAAATGGTAATTGGATTAAACCATTTGAAAGAAAGTTGTGACTTAATTGAAATCCCATTATCCATATGTTTTTGAAATACTGCGCTCACTGTTCGGTTTAGCCGGGAGAGGACCTTTGTGTCATATATCCCATTCCGAATATGTGATATGTCGTTATGGATAGCATTTGAAGACCGGTGTTGAAGACCGGGTATTTGCGAGAGCGATAGGATGACCTATCGATTGTCTCTGCACTGGGTAGCTCCTGGTATAGAGATTCCCTAAGTGATGGGAAATCCGATCGGGATTGTGAATACCCGGATTGCAAGGACTTCTTTGGAAGTGCCTTCGGTTCTGTTCGAACCCAGAACAGACTTGTATGGATAGTATGTCTGACATTACAAATTGAGATATAAAGCCGATTTCTTTCAAATATATTTCTGTTGGTGGCGGAGAATTTATTCTCTTAGCTTAACACCCTTCTCTGAGACGTACGAGCTCAGAGGTTATATAGTTGAAGGTTATCAACGATATATTCCCAATTTGGTAATGTGACGTGCTGAGTGTTGCTGTGAAATGATCATTGTGTTGATTATTTGTGATAGGATCATTTGTTTGATCGTCTATCTTGGTGATCATTTCTATGATCATTTGTTGACCCAAAGCATGGCTTTTGTATAAAGTATGTTTTTGTGGACAAGACTTCGTCGAGCCTCACACCCCGGAAATGGTCAAAACAGGAAAGATGCGGCAAGGTTATGAGGGGTAGCGCCCTTTAGGGTATGTGCATTTCCTTCTGGAAAAGGGTGGTATCATGGTATGGAGCCCAGATACTTACTTATGTTGAAACACTTTATTTATGATTGTGTGAATTGATTACGAGCGCTCGGTGAAAGGTCCCAAAGGACCGGGGGATGGCATATTCGGTCAGTTGTTACTCAGTTAGGGGTAACCCGGCCTTGTGTTGGCAGAGATCCGGTTTGGTTCTCGGGGATGTCCTTCCAGAGGCATTCTCATGTGGCAATGGGAAGTTCCTTGGCCTGACCATTTGTTGGAAATCCAATTCCCAATACGAAACCCTGTACGGTTTTAGTTGTAGAACCTGCCATTTACTTATGGTGGTCACCACTGTTTAGATGGTAGCTATAGTAGGCATACGATAATGGTCGTATGTTGGCTAAGATTTATATCTTTACTTTCGAAATAATTTTTCCTACACTATGCACTAGTAATAATATCAAATGTTTCTTTTTAATGCGTATCAAGCATCTTTGACTATCATAATGAGAAATCTCCTCCGATTCTGCGTTTTCATTGTGTGTGTGCGGGAGGCCTTATGGTAGTCTCATTTTTCAAAAGCATTGCGAATTGACTTTAAAATCTTTTGTTGATTGTTTAAAAGATAAACTGTTTTTGTTGCTCACACCAGTCCTACGACTGATCCAGAGTTTATTGTTTTCTTTCCTAAACTCTGGGTGCTCATTATTTTCTACACGAGCAGTCTAGAGTTGGGTTTTTCAGATAGTCAGGTTTAGTAGATTATCTAGAGTTAGTTCAGTCTTTGGATCGCACCAGTCTTGCTCGTCTTGGTGCATCGTTATTGAGAGTTCGAGCTATTGCTGGATTGATTCTTGGAAATGGAGTTGCAGTTCTCGGAGTTCTCTTTTGAAGACTATCTTAGAGTTATATTGTTCCGCTGCTGGATGTTATCTATTTTTCTTTTCCGCTGCTATTTTTACTGTATCATATCTCTGATGTATATTGATATCTATTGGATCATCTGTTGTATCAGATATTGTATCTGTGCTGTATATCAATGTATTATTCTTTTATTCTGCTGTGTTGTTTACTTAATGTTGTTATAAGCTCCGGCGAATCGGATTTGAACGGTCGAATTTATGGCATTCGAATACGATATGAAGTATGGATGTCGATTTTCGAGCGGGCAAAATCCGAAACGTCACATGTGACACTACGGTTTCAATAGGGGTTTCTAAACATTCGAACATGGCAAATAGACATGATATTGATTTTTGAAAATTGGTAAATGAAATATTTTATCTACAATTATATATATAAAAAGGAACAATTTTCAAATTGATATAGTTATTTAAGTTGTGTTTGTATGTTTGAAAATGGTAATATTTATTTATTATCATTATTGTTTGATTGGTCATTCTCGGTTGGTTTAGGGGCATTGACTATTTTTTATTGATTGTTGATTTATGTCTGACCAATTTATAAGCATTTATTGTTTGATAATGGTGGGTGTATTTAAACGAACCCCTTGTGAATTAAATTTCATACTTTGACTATAAGCTGTTTGGTGAAAATGTTAAGTTAAAGTAATCTTTTAACAAAAGTTATTTAATATACTCTAAATGGGAAGATAAGACGTTTAAAGAATAAATATTTGATAAAATTTATTATAATAAAGGAGAATTATTACAAGATAAGATGATTTTAAATAAGGAAATTTTACATAAATTTGATTTATAAAATGTGATTTAAAAATGATTATATGATTTATAAAGGTGTTTCATAAGTAAAAAGAGTTTTTGAGAATTTAAATCCCGGTATTGCTTGAGTTGATTTCAAAAAGATTTTCAGAAAAGTAATGGCAGTATTACTTGTAAATATTTATAGATACAAAATTTTTCAAAAAAATATATTAAGAAAGATACATTTTATTTGGATAGTTCAGAAAAACATCTCAATTAGTTTTATGGCAATCTGAATAATTATTAAGTGATGGATGAATGTTTACTTAGGCAAACTTTGTAAACCACTTACTAAATTATTCTCTTTATCATTGTGCAATCGAAATGAGTTTAAGTCCGAATGAACATAAAGTGAGATTTAATAAATAAATTGTTAAAGATATTTCATATATAAATATATGTAGTCTATTTTTCAAAAAGGGATTCTAAAAATAAAAACCAGGTAATTAGTTCTTAAGTTCTCTTAAAGGGAATTAGTTCCAAAATAAAAAGTATTTTGAAAAAAAAATGGTTCGATAAATAAAAATTTTCCCTTGAATAGAAAAGGGATAATTAACAAAATTTTAAAATGTGTTAAATTATATAAATTAGATAGGGAGGTTTTAATAAACATTGATTTATTAAAATCGTAGCTTTTGTTTAAAACATCTAAGTTATGCAAACTATTTGATGTTATTTGGCCAACCCGTAAAACATCTTTCCTTAGACCACTCTAAGGTAAAAGAGTCGAAGGGTTGGCTCAGTTTTAAAGACCCATTTTTGTTTGAACCTCCATCTAAATTTTAAGAAGTAAAATGAAATTAGTTTTTGGTATGTACTCTTAGGATATAGAAGAGTATTATACAAGTAAATAATAATATAGAAAGTTTTAAATTTTATGTTTTATAAAGTCGTGTCCTTATAAAATGTTTATAAACTTAAGTGAAAATTTGTGAAATAATTCGTAAATAATTTTAATATTAAATGAAATGCTAGAAATGAAAATAAAGCAATTTAGAAAAATATTGGTGTAGTTAAGAAACCAATAAAAATTAAATACGTAAGTTGTATGAACATCATTTTATTCGCACGGTTCTCGATCTAATATTCGAGTACATAACTTCGGGGTGATTCACACCTATTTGTAAAAGGATTTTCACTTGATTTTTGTCAACGAACACTTTATTTGGATTCTTGATAAGATACCGAGTGTTTTCTACCATAGTATATGGCTATGAGAGGAGAAAAGAGGTTTCTAATCAACGAACCTGATAGAAATCCACACTACGGAGGTCGAGTGAGCAATACTAGTTTGAAAGTAAAGTCTATGTATTCGAGCAAGTGATCGGATCAGATATTGCATACAGATGATCTATGTACATTGTACGGGCTTAAGTGCATTTTGATGTTTTGTTATGTGGCCTAGGAAAGTCTAGGAAGTGACTTTCAGTTTTGTATGAGGAAGCTTAGATAATCTTCTAAGTAATAACCAAAAGACTGATGAGCGTAATGGTATGCTTAGGAACATATCTACATCCTTGGATGATCGAGAAAGTTGTGAACAAAAGCAAAATTCTATATCTTGTTTGTTAGTCAATTAACATTTTAAATAATTTTAACTGTTCCTTTATTACCTTATAGGATTTAATTTGATTGATAGTGTGATTTTATAGACTATGATTTAAAAAGTTGTTGTTTATTAGGACATAAATCCCGGTGCTTTTGAAAAAGTGATTTCGAAAGAATTTTAGAAAGAAATAATAATAATAATACTATTTTGAAACTTTGGTGAAGTATTAATATTTTAGGATATTTGAAAAGAGTTTTGTGAAGTGATGTTTTAAATATTTTTTGTTATGACTACAGTTGGGCGATTGAGAATTTTCCGATTTGGAAGACTCGCTAGGTATATTTGTTACTTCTTGTTGTTGTTTTAAAATTAACTAGAATAGCACTAGATGTTCTGTGTTATTTTGATTTTAGAGTTATACCATGCTTCGACAGAAGGAGCCCTCACCTTGTTATAATTGATTTTGGTTTTGATTTATTTCACTTGGGAGGAACTTGAAATATATTAAAAATATAGAACCTCTGGCATTTAGTTTTAAATTTATCCTCTGAAGAAAAAATTGATGCTTAGTATTTTATTATAGAGTATTCTCTGTACTTCTGTTGCATATGGTTAAGATATTGTCTATGTTGTTATTACTTATGATAGAAATAGCTTATGCTTTGCTCTTTTGTCAACATGATTCACTTTTGAATTATGTAAGTACAAGATAGGTATAAGGAAGCAAGAGATTACTATTTGATTTCTTGCGCACTTGCATTCGCATCAAGATAATAAATTGCTTGTCGGAAATCAAATGCAAAAGAGGTACGTAGTAGATTTAGATATTGGAAATTGATTGATGATTTTATGCACTAGATATGGGAAGCCACTTGGCTTTTGTTTTCTTTTGTTGATTTGAGCCAGTTGTGGCAAGTTGTAGTTTTTCGGATCTAGTCGCGCAAATGAGGTGCTGCCGAAATTTTTCGTAATACAAGAAACTTTAAGAGTTAATAACTTGTTCTAATTAATAGTTTTTAAACTTTAAGGGTTTGGAGACATTTTCTCCCTTGGGGAATTTCAAGGATGAAATTCTTTTTAAAGGGGGATGTAACATTCCGAAATTTTATCGTTTTGATTTTGAATATTTAATTAATTTTAAATGTTAAAACAATTGGTGTTTGAAAATATAAATAACTTATATTCAAATACATGTGTTATTTAAATATTTGAATTGTGAATTTAACATTAATTAATGGAATCAATAGCTTTTTTTAGCACTTTTTAATTAATAAATAATATTAGTGAACGTTTTGTAAATATATTTACAATAATAAACGGTTCAAATAAATAATAAGAAAATCAATTGTTAATAAAATGATTTGATTTTTATTATAGTATTTTTAAATGAAATCATTGGATTTTTCCAAAAAAATTAATTTGGAAAATAATTAAATTTTTGTTTGATGTATTTTACGGCAAGCATCGGAACTTTTGAAATTTCACAGAATGAAATAATCCATGTATTTTATTATTGATTTGTGATCATGCGTCGCATTTTGCGGCATGATCGTATTTTTATTTCTGTAGTTCGCGGTCAGCACGTGAATAGAATATTGTGCAGTGGAGTACCGCAACATCTCTTTTCAAAACCTTTTAAAAATCAAATCAAAATTCAAATTTTGAGATGATGTGATGTTGGCTTGTAAAATTTGGTTTCCTTAGAATTTTTGTTTAACCTGAATTAGAATTAAAGAATATGGATTTTGTTTTCAAAGGCTAATGGCTTCTAACGCTTAAAAAAAATTCACTTTCTTTTTCTTTTTTCCCTTCGCATCTTCCCCTCTTCTTTATTTATTATTCCCGAAACCAAAAAACATGAGTGGCCTCAACATTCTAAAATCTAAATCAAATAAAGTACTCCATGAAAAATTGTAAAACTTGAATCTTTGAATCGTGTGAGTTAGGGCTTCGATTTGCTGTGTGCTTTGAAAGGTGCAGTGACGATTTAGGGAGTTCGACATAGCTAGGGCGTGCTAGGGTTTTAGGGTAGGTGGAGTTTGGAGCCGCAGCAAGAGAATCGGGAGGCGGCGTTAGAGATTTGGTTCAAAGTTCAGCAGAATGAGGTTGGTTGAAGCCAGTGCGGTTCGCGTTGGCAATGTGCGACATTGTGAAGGGGGAGAGGCCTGCTCCAAGTTACGATGATCGGAAGGACGTTGGCCGTTGATTTGAAGGTAGCGTTGGACTCGTGGCACGAAAACGAGTGGATTAACATTGGTGTGGAGTGCTTTGATACTTCGAGGCCAAAGGCGACGTTAGTATTTCAAAGAGGGAAGGCATGGTCAGTTTTTGGTTTTGGTGATCGAGCTTTGAATATTGGTATGCCATGCGCAGATATGGAGGAAAGGAGTTCAATGGAGTCGATGGTTCTTTGATTCATCGTAGACCTGTCAAATGGGTCGGGTCGGGTCATAAATGGGTGTGGTAGATTTTACCCGATCAATTCAAGACATAAATAAACCCAATCCGCTTGACCCATTTAATAAACGGGTTGTTCTAACCCGATACGTTTATTAAAAGGGTCAACCCGACCCAACCTGTTTAACAAAAACTGCAACAAAACAATGTCAAAAACTGCAGCAATACTGCAAATTACTCCAATATATCATTAATACTGCATCAATTATGAAAGAATCAAAAAATTACATCAGAAGATAACACAACAACTGGAAAATATTAGAAAATTCTACATAGTATAATTACAAACTACAACATTTAAAAACTAAAAGATTCAGCATAGTATAATTTAGTCGACAAACTTCACAGTTGAATACAAAATCTGCATCAAATAACTGAATAAACTGAAGCAAATACTACAAAAGCAGCAACATGTCATATAAAGTAATAAAACTACAAAATATTTGGAAGTTCTGCATCATAGAAGCAGTCTTGTAGGTTTGAAGCTCTTATGCACAGCCTTGTAACCTGAAGCAAACAACACAAATTATCAGTTCACAGATAACAAATTGAGGGGCTTCGATTATATACTGAAGATAGATGTAAACCATTTTCCTTTTAGCAGAAAAATTTCAGCAAACTGTTAGCATATGCTGTTAAACTAAAGATGTATATAAACCAAAAACTTAATGAGCAGCTAAACCTGGTAAGCCTGCACGAAATCATATGTAAAAATGAGCACTCAAAATGCTGCATACATAAGAAACATGCAATATATCTAGGTAGGCATCCAAGTTATAACAAGCTATAAAACTGAAAAACATCAAAACATTGTTTATTTTGGTAACATTTACCTTTAAGATGTGCAATACCAGTATCCATATTAAAAAATAAATAAATAAATGATAAAACTTAATAATTGAAGACTGAAGCACATACGATGAAAATATTATCATATATTCAGTACGACATAAGCATCTTTCAAGAGCCCAGCTGAAACTAAAATGTTCAACATTTCTTTATGTAGGGATTTAGACAGTCTTCTTTTGTTGTATCTCAATATATTGTAAACTGAAAGTGTTTCTGATGGAGAACCATTCCTATCCAATTCTATAATAAGTGAAGTGCATAGTTCCTACATAAGAATATTTATTAATGATAGATCATTGCACTAAAGATACAATACATATTAACTTTTCTCCAATTATTAATCATTGGTAAGGCAATTAGTAAATTAGATATACAATGGTAATCAAACCAGCTTCACTATTGTGTTGGGCCATTATGAAGATACATAATTAATTTGTTGTCATCACAGATGTGAATGCTGTTACCAGAGATAGCGTAAGGATCATAGATATTCTGTTGAATGCGATTGTGCAAAATGTTAACAAATAGAACAAAAAGGCCATGTCAAAAGGTGACAAAGAGTAGCAGCAAAGCTTAAAGGAGAATATGGGCAGGATTATTGTGGTAATAAACCAATATAATTTACAATAATACGAAAGTCATACTCACATTCTATGGACGAAATATAATATCATATCCAAAATAGCAAGTATATCAAAAATCAAATAAAAATGAAAATCGTACATTGTATTATGCAATCAATGATCGTCTAAGGATGGTGTAGGAAATTGAGTAAGCTGATCCGCATCAACATGAAATTTGAAAATATCTTCTTGTTCCACTTCCGAAGCAATTGCATTCCCATACAACCAATCACGCGTGCAAAGTAGCGCCTCCACAATATCATCTTTAAGGGAACTGCGATAATCGTCCAAAACTCTTCCGCTAACACTAAATGCACTTTCGGATGCAACGGTGGTGATAGGCACGGCTAAAATATCTTTTGCCATGAAAGAGAGAACGGGATATGTAAGTTTTTTAGATTGCCAAAATGAAAGAATATCGAGTGGTAACTTACGATCTAGCGGTCCATCTTCTAAATATAACTTAAGTTCCGAATTATGCGAACTTTCAGCAAACTCAATATTTCTAAATATATCAAATTCCTCCATTACATCAACACACTTCTGCGAATAAGGTCTCATAAATGGATCACTACAATCTAATTCTTTTGATCCACTTGCTTCATTGTTCGATTCCTTCTCTATTTTTCTTATGTACTCTTCATAAAGACCTTTTAATTTTGACTCTATCACCTCAAACTTTTCACCATAATCATTGCCATAAAACCTTTTGTAACAAAACTTGACAAAATCCATCTTATACCAGGGATCAAGAATGCAAGCAATGCAAAGAAATATACTAAATTCACTCCAATATTTGTTGAACTTTAAAAACATTCTACTTGCCATTTCTGACATAAAATCATTAGATCCCATGCATTTTTGCAATGTAAACAAAACCATAACAATTTTCGAAAAAAACAAATTAGATATTGGGTATTTCGTTCCAGAAAACAAGCAAGTGGCTTTATAAAATACTTCTAAAAAGTCGGCAATTTTTTTCGCTTTCATCCATTCCTCTTGTGTAGAACAATAAATAGAATTTTTATCAACAAGCTCTAAACGACAAAGTGCTTGTTTATAATATACGGCACTTTTCAACAAAATAAAGGTTGAATTCCACCTTGTTGGAACATCTTGACGCAATCCTTTGTTACTATTATCCAACGAAAGATCAGCTATACATTCTATGAAATGTTTTTTTCTTGATTGCGAATCTTTGATATACTTGATGCTTTCCCTTATATTATTTAAACACAAAGCAATGCATTTTAAACCATCTTGTACCATTAAATTTAAAATATGTGTCGCGCATCGCACATGCAAATATTCTCCATTTGCAATCAAGGCTTTACGATATGTAAGATGAGACTCTAGTAGCTCCACAAATTTATCGTTAGAAGAAGCGTTATCTAATGTATAAGCAAGTATCTTATCTTCAATGTCCCAACTAAGCAAAAGACTGGATATTTTTCCAAAAATAGTAGCTTCGGAATGTGGTGGTGGCATAAGACAAAAACTTAACAATTTTTTCTGTAGTTTCCATTCATTATCAATAAAATGAGCCGTTAGCGTGATATAGCCATCCATATTAACCGATGTCCATAAATCGGTTGTCAAACTTACCCTCCCCGTACATGTTTTCAAAAAACATTTAAGCTTAGATTTTTCATTTTCATATAATTTCAAAACATCGGTAAAAGAGGTATTTCTCGAAACGGATAGAACTCTATCGTTAAGATATGAATGTATATCACGAATGCCTTCATAATGAACAAACATAAATGGAAAATTGTGCCTAATAATTGCCTTGGCCATTAACTCTCTATATTTATTTTGATTAAAAATTGTTTGATTTTGTTGCAATGCTTTCGCACTTATCATGTAACATCTCGGTATGTGTTTTCTTAGATTAGAAGTACCGTACTTACCTCCCCAAATATATGACTTCTTACATTCCTTACAATAACATGTTTGTTTTTCCCCTTCCACGACTTCATTCTTTTGAAAATACTCCCAAACTTCAGAATGAGTACTCCTAACTCACTTTTTTCCCACGGAACTATTTACCGAATCAGGTTCATTCTCTAAATCCTCCATAGCAGCGTTATCATGCTCGATTGAATCCATAATCTACCACTTGAAAATCACAAGAAAATATTAGTTGCGGAAAAAATGCGGACAATGTGCCTCAATGAAGATTTATAAAGCAATAATAACAAAACGGTGTACATTTGATTTTATATAATAATTGTATTAGTTTGAATATATAGGAAAGACAAGAAATAAATTTTAGTTGGCTACAGTTGTTAATCCAATGGATGTCCACTTTGTAATTTTGACTTGTCCAAAAAAGTGATATTTGATGAAATATATACCTATTTGGAGTTTGACTTAAAGTTCTCTTGATAGCCACTTCTGAACTTTTGAGCAAAAAGATTTTCAAGAAACCTCCACATCTCATGCAACTCCTTTACTTTTCAAAAATGGAAAGGAGTTCGTACACTGTACTGGATCCACTTTAGTAAATTGTTTTTCCATTGCATTTGTTTGGTTTTGTTGTGTTATCTTTAAAAAAAACTCTGCATTACGTTTTTCTTTTTCTTTCGCACTTGTTACATTTTCTGTGTTTATGACAATATTCATTTGTTCAATCTCTAACTTCTATTGCATTTGTTTACCTTGTTCTTTTCCGAGTTACACTGTCTTACTAGTGTGTAACCCGTGCGTTGCACACGGTATGTTGCTGAAAATAATATTATATATTTGGAGAATATAATTTATTAGGCAATATCTGTTGATTTTTGTTAGGATAAATAGTTATAAATTGAAATTACTATATTTATAACTGTGTATTTTTGTTATGAGATTCGTTTATTTTTATATTTGAATAAAAAAATTATCATGTTTGTTGATAAAAATGAGTTATATTTCGATTTATTATTTTTTAGAATTCATTATTTGACAATTAAATAAATGAAAGCAAACGTTCTTAATAAATTTTGAAATTAATATTTTTATAGAATTTCATAAATAAATTCATATGCATATATTCTGAAATTGACATTTAAATTTTGATACATTTGATTAAAAGATAAATGATGTATACATTAAATTTCAAATATTACTTTACAGAACAACGATAAATACCTAAAAATAAAAGTGTAATACCAAAGACTCAATATATTTGTATGCATTTATAGTTCTCACAGGACATATTTATCAAAATAATTATATGGCATTATCACATTGATAAAAAGTATTTATTTAACTACTAAAAGATATATGAAGTGAAAATAAGACCTAAAACGTTACAAATCATATTTTCATTTTAATTATGTAAAAAAAAATGATTTTTAATCCATTGTTTCATACCTTACTATTTTTATTTTATAATAAAATTTTCAAAAAATACTTAACATTTATGTAAAAAAGATAACAAAGTATGAAAGAAAAATATTCCTAAAAAAATATGGTATAATTTTTGTCAATTTGGTTAACTCAGATTACAAATATAACTAATTAGAATGCAACATTTTGTACAAAAATGTACTAATTGAGAATATTTGTTCTTTATTCAATATTATGGAATATAAACATTCATCACTTTTCATTAAATGTAATGTTATTCTTCAAAAATATAATCTAATAATGATAAAGAGTCTATTTGACGTACCAATTTTATATAGAAAAAATGTTATTTATGTTTGTAATGATGTACCAATTTTGAAAACAAATTTTTTGTATATACTTGTTTGTAATGAAGTACGACTTTTAGAAAGAAAAAATTATGTATATATTTCTTTGTATCAAATAAATAAAAGAGAAATTTTATGAACTTAAACGTAGAAAAATATAATAGTATCAAAGATAATTTTCTATATAACTGTGAAAATATTAAATTATATGAACTTGAATGAAGATATAGTTTATCATTTATGTCAATACAAATACATACACGTTGAATTATCATTTTTTCTAATTTATTAGATCAACTAATACATATTTGTTAATTGAATTTAGTTAAAATTTAAATTCAAGATCAATTGATAAATTCAAATATATGGACTTGCATGTCAAATGATATAAGAAAACTTAGGAGAATTTCGTAAATAATTGTAAAAATTGTTGAATGTTGGCATTAAGAGAGAATATTAGCATGACATTGTAATAGTTTGCACATAATTGTGGAAATTTAAAACTATCTGGACTTGAATGAAAAAATATTTTTACCATTTTTGTCAATATGAATGCGGTACACATATTGAATTGTTATTTTTTAAAATTTGTTAGATCAATTAATGGCTACTCATTTATTGTATTTATTTAAAAAACTTAAATTTAAGATCACCTAACTAAATTTGATATATATGGACTTAAATGCAAAATACCAGAGAAAACTTGGAAGAAGCCTATTAATAATTGTTAAAATTAGTTTTAAATTTTAATGATAGAAAAGAGAACCAGTAGAAACATTATAATAATATAAATTATAAGGATGTGAAAATAAAATACATTGAGAGAATTAAGGAAAGGGGAGAAAATTCCTAGATTTAACAAGAGAGCTTTTAAATTCTCCCGCTTTACTATTACTTAATACATTCTTCTTTATATAAAAAATTCTGTCACATTTCCCTTTTTTTAGGATCATTTGATTTCCTGTTCATTTCGTTCAATTTACAGCACTTAGTCTTTGTTCCATTCTCTGTATTGCTATTTTCATTGCATTGAATCTATTTTCTTGTTGTTTGGATTCTGCTTTCAAACTTCAAACCAATACATACACCTCCCATCTTCCTACACTTCTTAAAATTGCATTGCTACATTTCCACTCCACCTTTCTTTGCCACCAGCACACATCACCCAATATTCCTGCACACAAATCTTCAACTTGCTTGACCATCTGAACCCAACAACAACATCACAACACAAACTTCATCGCTACAACCTCACTACAGCCTTCACTCAAACCATAAACCTGCTTCAAACCCACGATTCATGAGTCATGACCACCAAACTCCTCTACACCGAACCATCCAAACTCTTCATCTTCAATCAAACACTGCAACCTTCCACAACAACTCCCCAAAGCCTGTACAAACACCTGAAACCCATCTGAAATGGTCACCCAATCACCATGACCACTGTCCCGCTTCCACCATCTACCTCCTCGCTTCCTTCACCGCAAACAGCATGCAATCACCCAAATCCAAATCACCAACCAACACCCACAGCCAAGTCACTACAACCTACGAACAATATCCTTTACAACCAGATCACCAACTGTAATTCGCCATTTCCTCAACCCGCCTCCTTTATAAACCACCCGCCTCCTTCATAAACCGACATCAAAATAGCAAAACTGAAACCCGAATCACCAATGGCATCAAACACCAATCGCCTGAATGCATTCACCTCAAACCCGACAACCCAAAATGAAAAGCAACTCGATACCCCAACATTCTGCTAAGCCAAATCACTTCAGTGAACCCGAACCCACCAACGCCTACACCAAACCCAGTACTATAAAAATCACTACACCACCAATCTCACTTCCAATAATACAAACCGCGAGCCTATGAAACCTCAACAATGACCTCATCCCAAACCCGAACCCAAAATCGTGACTTCAACTTACTCAATTCGCGACCAATAATCAATTTTGGAATCAAAACTCGAATTTTTTTAATACAATTTGTCTGTTGTTATTTTAGTGTTTTTTGTTTGTTTTTGGGCGTTAATATCTGCACAACAATACTATCTCTAATGCCACTTGAACCCGATGAAAAAAAATGGCTAAAAATACTCAAAATACCCACTTCGGCTGGTTATGAAAAATGAGTAAAAAATAATTTGGTTAACTCTATTTTGCAATCAATATATCATTTTACCGTCAATATTTTACTTAAGACGAGATAAAAACAACTCTCAATCATTCAAGAGTTATGGGAAATCAAATAAAAATTGAGTGGGATAATTGAAATAACCTTGGAATATAAATAGGTTGCAAAGTAATCAATGATCAATCCATGCTGACACAAATATTAGTGATCAATAGAGAAAAACGTGTAGCAAGCTAGAGTTTCACTCATTTTTTTGTTCTTGTTCCACAGATATATTCTTCTTCTAAACTATCTAGTCCTTCCATTCTATAAAGTAAATAAAATTAAAGAATCACTTTTATAACCTAATAGGGTAGTCTATTTTCTTTGTTATTTATCATGAGGTTGATGCATATACTCTCTGGAGATTTTACATGGACATGACACTGTCCATTTTACCAGAATATTGACAAATAAAATCCACTACAGTTTGTCGGTTGGAACATGAATGGATGAAACGACCCAGAATTTCTGTCAATTAAAATTCGTATATTTAATTGATTTTAAATATTAATAAGTGAAATTTATAAGTCGAATAAATTTTATTTCGAATAATTGGGTTTAATTGGATAATTAAATCGATAATTTGATAGTTGAAATTACAGAAATAATTGAAAATTGGGTTTAATGCGATTGAAATTGATTTGTAAAATTTTATTATATCATATTGGAGTTAGAATGATGTTATAGAACTTTTAAAATCGAATTAGAAGTTAATTTGTGAAAATTGAATATTTTAATATTTAATTGACGAGTTAAAATAGTCATTTTTCAAACCGTCTCGGATTTCGACGAAACTAGTTTCATCGGATCCGTAATGTGATATTATTGTAAGGTTTCAAATTTCGTGTCAATCGGATTTACCGTTTGTCCGAGGCAAGTCAAAACGCATAGAAAATTCGTTTAATCGGTTTAATTTAAAATCGATCGTTTATTGTCGTAACTCGCACAGATGATCGAATTAGCTTTCGAAACACGTTCCATTGTGTCCGGAGCGTGGGGTAAACCCTAGAAACACCAGCCGGCACGCTTCGTTTGGAGTTTGGAAATTTCAGGATGAATAGTGTTCGTCGTTTTTTCTATAAAAGCACCACAATTGTTTTCATTTGCAAAAGAATAAAATTAGGGTTTCCTCTCAAGCCAGCCGCCGCCTCATATACAACCAATGGTCGAAATTATTTCTTCTTCTTCTTCCCTCAATTTCTTCGAATCCAAGCAACAATTCTAGAAACTTTCAACATGAAACTTCTAGAACTCGTCGAGGGCTATCCATCTATATGGTGATCATGGGGTTTCGAGTTATATACGAAGATAAATCGGGGTGCGTTCGTCACCGCTTCATGCACGCATTTCGTGACCTGGGTGAGGCCAAGCTCCACAATGTTCTGGCCGAGCATGGAGTAGGAGATGCACTTCGTTGCGGTGGTTCTGGATCGGCGTGGAAGTCAACGATGGTGGCCGCGTTAATTGAAGAGGAGCGGCGGCTTGGGTTCCCTGATGCGTGAAATTGAACGGGAGAAGGAAGAAGGGAAGCACGGTCCAGATCCTAGGGCTAAGTAATCAACAGCAGATGATGGATTTAGGTTATAAATTTAAAAGAAAATTTGTAAATTAATTATATAATAATTTGTACGATCTTTAAAAATGTGTAACTCTTTCATACGAGGTCGAAAAATTACGAAACAAGTTGGGTTCGTATGGACGAACACTACGCTATGGAACTAGATTGGATTCGTTTGGAGCCAGTAAAAATTTCGGGTAAAATTAAACGTCCGTTTAATTTTATTCGAAATAAAACGCTACAAATTGCTATCGGAAACTCGAGGTGAGAACTTCTCACTCAATCGAAATTGTTCGATGTAAATTTTAAATAGTTAGATTTAAAATTTCTTGATTGTATGTTTAAATGATGATTGTTATCTATTGATTGTTAAAATAGACATTATACGCCGTTAGTAAGCGGAGGTTATTTATTAAAAACATATACCGCGAATATTTCACTGCAAAGTGAAATTGGTATTATATATGTACTTGGAGTTGATTTTCCCGCATTATATAGCGGATGAGACCCTATTGCGCCGCATAATAGCGGATAATATTTTATAAATCCCATATACCGCGATATTCCGTATTGGAACGGAATTGGTATTGTGCTAATGTTTGTGGATGCAGGGAAATAGGTTGGAGGGATCCAACTGGATTCCTCAACTGTTTTGATTTATTTACAGATATTGTGATATTTGTTGATTATCATATAGATATATGATGTTGGGATGTCGTGATTGACTATTTGGTGCTGCTGCATCATCAGATCCATTTTTGAAGTTTTAAAATAATGATTTTTGATTTTAAAAAAGAATTTAAAGTGATTTTTGAAAGTATACGTTTTATTAAATTTTCGAATTGATTCATTTTAAATAATTAAAACGTTATAAATTTTTATGTTATAAAAATTAGGATTTTTGTGAAATATAACCAAAGCATGATTTTTGAAATAAATAGCTGATAAATTTATAAAATGGTTTAAATTTGGATTTTTGAATTATTATAAACGGTTTATATAAATGATTTATAAAATTGATATTTTATAAGTTAAAGATATTGGAATTATAAAACGAGCTTTTAAAAGTGTTAAAAAAAAGTTGTACCTAGTTTTATAAGTAAATAAGAATTTTAGATTTATAAATTAATGACGATATAAAAGAATGGATTTGTGAATAAATGAATTATAAGAAATTTACTTATGAATTGGATTTCGACATGTAAATGAAATATAAATAGAATTGGTTAATAAAGGAGATTTATAAATCGAAGTTTTTATAAATAGGAATGGAATTTATAAACATTGTTTATGAATCCGAAATCAAATTGAATTTAATAAACGAAATATAGAAGGTTATTAAAGGAGATATATTCACGATTTTGATTAGCGAATTATCCTTTATATAAATGTTGTAATAATAAGGTTTGGTTGGAAATTATATCCACGATTTTGGATAGTGGATAACCCTTTATATAATATGCATAGAAAAATTGAAATTTGGTTAACGAAGTTTATTCACGATTTTGGACAGTGAATATATTATTGAATAAAACGGGTATGATTTGGAGAAGTGAAATTTTAAAATGAAGTTAATTGTTTTAAAAGATGTTTTAAAATGTATTAACTATCGAAACCGTAGATTTCAACATTCATTGTTGAAATAAACGTTTTCGAGAAATAGAAGGAAATGATGGACTATAACACTGTTGTTATAGTAAGTGATTTCCGAAAGGAAATATTTTGTATAGTATTGGGATTTATATGTCTATTTTAATTTGGAATCCCTATACTAGTGATTTTGGGTCGTCGTAACGATGTTTTACGCAACATTCGTTTTGGCTCAAACTAATGTGTTTAAAAGAACGTTTTCCTTAGAGAATGAAATATATACTTAATTTCGATTTAAGTATATTGAATATTTTCCAAGTGTTGAAAATAAATAGATTTGTGAATTACATATTATTAAATAAGTATGGAAATGTTTTTCCAATATGAAGTGAATATTTTGATACTTTATCTTTAAGGATAAATTGAAAATGAATATTAGAAATCGATTTGGAAATCATATATTCATAGATATTTTGGAATTGTAAATTCATTATGGAATTTATAAAAGAAAGGGGAATTTGATTAAAAATAAACGTTGATTTATTTTTGAAGTGTGGGAATAATTTTACGGATTTGGAACGTAAATATAAAGTAAATCGGTAAGGATTTATTTGATGGATTTAAATGAACCACTTTAAATTTAAAATGGATAAATATTTAGAAGTGTTTCCGTTTAAGGAAATTGATTTGAAATTTGTTTTCAAAGAATTGAAAGGTGAAAGGTGATTTGAAATTTGTTTTCAAATGTTGAGGTGTGGAATTATATATCTAGTAAAGATATTTTGGAAAGTAAATAATTTGGAAAATTATTTGGAATCTGGTAATGTTGAGCATGCCTATTGATAGTTTAATAACCGACTATCAATATTTACCTTTGAATAGGTATTTGTTGTGATTGCTTGAATTTGAATGCTACACTTATTTTTGAATAAGCGCTCACTATTCGGGTTAGCCGGGAAATGACCTTGGGGTCGTATAACCCATTCCGAATACATGATACGTCGTTATGGATTGCATTTGATGACCGGTGTTGAAGACCAGATATTTGTGAAAACAGAAGGATTACCGTCGAATGACTCTGCATCGGCTGATCTCCGATATAGAGGTTTTATCACCCTTAGTGACGGGAAGTCCAGACGTGATTAGTGAATATCCGGATTGCAAGGGCTTCTTTTGAAGTGCCTTCGGTTCTGTTCGAGCCCGGAACAAACTTGTATGGATTGTATGTCCGACGTTACAATTTGAGATGTAAAGCTGGTTTCTATCAAATATATTTCTATTGGTGGCGGAGAATTTATTCTTTTAGCTTAACACCCTTCTCGGAGACGTACGAGCTCAGAGGTTATATAGTTGATGGTTACTAGTGATACATTCCCAAATTGGTAATTTGGCATACGAAGTGCTGTTGAGCATTTGATGATCAAAGCACAGCTTTTGTATAAAGCGTGGCTTTGTGGACGAGACTTCGTTGGACCTCACACCCCGGAAATGGTCAAAACAGGAAGGATGCGGCAAGGTTATTAGGGGGTAGCGCCCCTTTAGTGTATGTCATTCCTTCTGGATAGAGGTGGTATCATGGTATGGAGCCCAGATACTTAACCTATGTTGTTGCTGCAAATTTATTACTTTGTGGTTGTTGGAATCGAGGATCCTTGGGAAGATCGGTTACGATCGGGAAATGGCATATTCGTGTCAGTAGTTACCTAGTTTGAAAGGTAACCCGGCCTTGTGATGGCAGAGATCCGGTTAGGTTCTCGGATCGTCTTTCCAGAAGCGTACGCATGTGGCAATGGGATGTTCTTTGGCCTGACCATTTGTTGGAAATCCAAAGAAACAATACGATCTTGTACGGTTTTAGTTGTAGAACCTATCATTCACTTATGGTGGCACCCCACTGTTTGGACGATAGCTATTGTAGGCATAAGTGCGAAATGCCTATGTTGGCTAAGATTTATATCTTTACTTTCGAAATGATTTTTCCTACACTATGCACTAGTAATAATATCAAATGTTTCTTTTTAATGTGTATCAATCATCTTTGACTATCATAAGGAGAAATCTCCTCCGAATCTGCGTTTGCATTTTGTGTGCGTGTGCGGAAGGCCTTACTTCTCTCAACAACACTACAGGAGGAGGAGAAAGTGAAGAGATATCTCGC